>JAWZYT010005535.1:2500-57500 GCA_034508575.1 Petrolisthes manimaculis
CACACACTTACACATTTTAAGGAACATCACACACACTTACACATTTTAGGGAACATCACACACACTTACACATTTTAGGGAACATCACACACACTTACACATTTTAAGGAACATCACACCCACTTACACATTTTAGGGAACATCACACCCACTTACACATTTTAGGGAACATCACACACACTTACACATTTAAGTAACCTACACCTACACATTTTCCTCCTTTATTATTATTATTATTATTAGGGTCAAACTAAGGATTGGTCCGTTTTCCAACTTCTTTTTTTCTTAGGGAATTAATTAAATGACAAAAACCAGGGAATCTGAAGAGGAAAAAAAAAGTTGACCTGAGATTGAGATTGAATGGATACAGGAATAATGTTGATGGAAGAAGCTACCAGAGTGATTGACCTTGGAGTGGAAAGAGAGCTTGTTTCATGGCATGGTCAGGAGGAATCAGAAGCCTCCAATTTTCATACATGATCACAGGGTCCTAAAGAGAATGGTCAGGAGGAATCAGAAGCCTCCAATTTTCATACATGATCACAGGGTCCTAAAGAGAATGGTCAGGAGGAATCAGAAGCCTCCAATTTTCATACATAGTCACAGGGTCGTAAGGAGATGCTATGTAATGTTTGTAACCATCTTTAAACACCATTAATTAAGAGGATAGTATACTTTGGTAGATTGGAGTGCCTTAATTCCCACAAAGTATACCAGGAAACAGAACCAGAGAGACAAATATAGTATAATGGTGCTGTTCTGTTGGTTGGAATAGTTTGGAGGAATCTGTATACCCTAATTATGTCCTTTATTCTTCTTGAACAGGCCAGCCTTTTTTGGACCATGTATAGCCACGGTTACTTGGGCTTAATCGAGGCGTGTTACTTGGAGGAACCTGAAGTCTCCTATGATGCTGCAGTTATTTCTTTCATGTGAGTTCAGTGTGTCGACAAATGTGTGTGTGTGTGTGTGTGTGTGTGTGTGTGTGTGTGTGTGTGTGTGTGTGTGCAGAAGTCATATATATTTACTGCAATATATAATTATAACCTGTATATAATTCCCAGTACCTTTACAATTATCATCTTGTATCACAGAATTATAGTGTGTATTGTATCGTATGCAGAGGTCATGTTTACAGTCTGTATGTAATTTCCAGTGACTTTTGAATTCATTATCTTGTATCACATAAATATTGATTTTTATAAGAGAATTGAGGTCATGTATATTTAGTTATAGCCTGTATTTATTTCCCTTTATGATTATCATCTTGTATCACAAAAAAATATATAGTTTGGTATTATAGAATTGTGTATGCAGAGTTCATATATTATTAGTCTGTATATATATTAGTCTATATATATATATTAGTCTGTATATATATTAGTCTGTATATATATTAGTCTGTATATGGTCTGAAGGGGAGTGATGGAAATACATTCTTCCACCCTCACTGATTTTTCCCAACTATGCCAGGAAACACGACCAAGTTAACAAAAGTAATGGTGGTATGTTGCTTGGAATAGTTTGGAAGATTCAGCAGTTGCTCCAGATTTATCAACACAAAACTTGGAGGATTCAGTTGTTGCTCCAGATTTACCAACACAAAACAAGGAGGATTCAGTTACTCCAGATTTACCAACACAAAACTTAGAGGATTCAGTTGCTCCAGATTTACCAACACAAATCTTGTAGGATTCAGTTGTTGCTCCAGATTTACCAACACAAAACAAGGAGGATTCAGTTACTCCAGATTTATCAACACAAAACTTGTAGGATTCAGTTGCTCCAGATTTACCAACACAAAACGTCCCCCTCACAGCTGTGTGTGTAGCGTAGTGTTGACGCTGTTAGTGGTGGCTTCACTCCTGGACCTCTACATCCTCTACTCTGGCAGGACCCAACTGACTAAAGGTAGGAGTTGGGGTCGTATGTAAGAATAATCCGTGGTGTGTACGATGGTGTGGTATACTGGTACGATGACTTTATAGACAAACAACAGTAAGAATAATCCGTGGTGTGTACGATGGTGTGGTGTACTGGTACGATGACTTTATAGACAAATAACAGTTGGGGTCGTATGTAAGAATATTCTGTAAGAATAAGCCTTTGTTGGTGTTTACATTAATGAGTAACTGTACACAATCATACCTTCTTTCCTTCCTGACTGTACATTGATGAGTGACTGTAGTTGGTGGGGGTGGAAGGGGGTGGGGTGGGGGGTGGGGCTTTGTTGGCGTTTAAGGGGAGAGTATACTTTTTCCTGTTGCCTGGAATAGTATAGAGAAATCCTTTTACTGTATTTTCCTTCCTTCCTGCTGTTGCCTGGAATAGTTTAGACTTTAGAGAAATCATTTGACTGTCTTTTCCTTCCTTCCTGCTGTTGCCTGGAATAGTATAGAGAAATCCTTTTACTGTCTTTTCCTTCCTTCCTGCTGTTGCCTGGAATAGTTTAGAGGAATCCTTTGACTGTCTTTTCCTTCCTTCCTGCTGTTGCCTGGAATAGTTTAGAGGAATCCTTTGACTGTCTTTTCCTTCCTTCCTGCTGTTGCCTGCATGGAATAGTTTAGAGGAATCATTTGACTGTCTTTTCCTTCCTTCCTGCTGTTGCCTGGAATAGTTTAGAGGAATCATTTGACTGTCTTTTCCTTCCTTCCCTCCCTGCCAGGTCACCTCAAGTACCTGTTGGTGTTCTCAGCTTACACTAACGCCAGCAAGATATTCAAAATCAACAATGAGTCACCTCCTTCAACCATTTCCTGTCTCCATGGAATGAGGTGAACGACGAATTTTAATTAAGGGGGTGTGGGAATAGGGGGCAAGCTGGGGGTTTTTTGGGGGGTGACACGAATTTTAAGGGGGGGTGGGAATAGGAAGACAAGCTAAGTTTTTTTTTTGGGGGGGTGCAGGAATAGGGGGACAGGCTTGGGGTGGGTAGAAAGTCTGTCCCCCTATTCCTGCACCCCCCTAACTAACTCCCCAAACCCCCCTAAGCCTGTCCCCTTACATCCGCACCCCCCCAAAAAAAACAAAAAAAAACAAGCCTGTCCCCTTATTCCCACACCCATTTAATTAAGATAAGCTGATGAATTATTGAATTATTGATAAAGTTAATAAAGGAAACAATCTCTTGTTGATGAACTGGAAAAAAAATAATGATACAATTAATAAACTTTTTTTTGTGTGTGTGTTGTCCATAATAGTGAATAACATACATAATTACTGGTAAATATACATGCAACATATTAATAATTGAACCATTCTGTGTGTGTGTGTGTGTGTGTGTGTGTGTGTGTGTGTGTGTGTGTGTGTGTGTGTGTGTGTACTGGTAGACATACGTGCAACATATTAATCAAACCCTTCTGTGTGTGTGTGTGTGTGTGTGTGTGTGTGTGTGTGTGTGTGTGTGTGTGTGTTTACTGGTGGATATAAGCCTACGAACAACACATTAATCAAACCTTTCTCTCTCTCTCTCTCTCTCTGTGTGTGTGTGTGTGTGTGTGTGTGTGTGCAGGGTGCTGTCCATGACGTGGGTTATCATGTGTCATCAAATCAACGTAACATTTTTCGCCACAGCCAACTCTCTTGGACTTATTTTGGTAAGTGTACAGTGTTTTCATTTTTATATAATTTAAATTCATTCTTTCGTATTTTTTTTTTTTTTTTTTTTTTTTGTATTTGTATCATTTAAATTTATTCTTTCATATATTTTTTTTATATCATTTAAATTCATTCTATCATTTCGTTTTAGTTATTTTTTATTTAATTTTTTTTTAACACATCCCTGAACAATTGTATCATAATTATTATTCTTTTCTTGAACAGAACGATACATTTTCGAGTCTGTTGTACCAAGTAATCGTGAACGGCTTCCCAAGTGTGGATACTTTCTTCTTTATGAGTGGGTTGCTCCTCAGTTATAGTGTCTTAAGAGAACTCAAGAGGTCAAGAAGATTCAACTTTCCTATCTACATCCTACACAGATACATAAGGTAGGTAGGAGTTACATATATATATAGTCTGTTACATATAGTTACATAATATTATAGTCTATTGACAGATAATAATAATTATAAGAGAGCTCAAGAGATTTACACATTCTATATTATTATTATTATTCTCCTCTAAATACTCCCTCCCACCTCCTCTTTTCCCCTTCTCTTCTCTTCTCTAAATACTCCCTCCCACCTCTTCTCTTCTCTCCTCTATATACTCCCTCCCACCTCTTCTCTTCTCTCCTCTAAATACTCCCTCCCACCAACACATCTCCCCTTCATTTCTCCCCTCTCAATACTCCCTCCCTTCTCTTCTCTTCTCCCCTCTCAATACTCCCTCCCTTCTCTTCTCTTCTCTCCTCTAAATACTCCCTCCCACCAACACATCTCCCCTTCATTTCTCCCCTCTCAATACTCCCTCCCTTCTCTTCTCTTCTCCCCTCTCAATACTCCCTCCCTTCTCTTCTCTTCTCCCCTCTCAATACTCCCTCCCTTCTCTTCTCTTCTCTCCTCTAAATACTCCCTCCCTTCTCTTCTCTTCTCTCCTCTAAATACTCCCTCCCACCAACACATCTCCCCTTCATTTCTCCCCTCTCAATACTCCCTCCCTTCTCTTCTCTTCTCCCCTCTCAATACTCCCTCCCTTCTCTTCTCTTCTCTCCTCTAAATACTCCCTCCCACCAACACATCTCCCCTTCATTTCTCCCCTCTCAATACTCCCTCCCTTCTCTTCTCTTCTCTCCTCTAAATACTCCCTCCCTTCTCTTCATTTCTCTCCTCTAAATACTCCCTCCCTTCTCTTCATTTCTCTCCTCTAAATACTCCCTCCCTTCTCTTCTCTTCTCTCCTCTCAATACTCCCTCCCTTCTCTTCTCTTCTCTCCTCTAAATACTCCCTCCCTTCTCTTCATTTCTCTCCTCTAAATACTCCCTCCCTTCTCTTCTCTTCTCTCCTCTCAATACTCCCTCCCTTCTCTTCTCTTCTCCCCTCTAAATACTCCCTCCCTTCTCTTCATTTCTCTCCTCTCAATACTCCCTCCCTTCTCTTCTCTTCTCCCCTCTAAATACTCCCTCCCTTCTCTTCTCTTCTCTCCTCTCAATACTCCCTCCCTTCTCTTCTCTTCTCCCCTCTAAATACTCCCTCCCTTCTCTTCATTTCTCCCCTCTAAATACTCCCTCCCTTCTCTTCTCTCCTTTAAATATAACACATACAGACTGGCACCTCCCATCTTGCTGGTGGGTGGAATGTATGCCACCGTGGCCCGTTTCTTCCTCACTGGGGTTAAAGCTGACACCTGGTGGTATTATTGGGAACCCGGGTGTCGAAACTACTGGTGGAAAGATGCCCTGCTGATCAATAACATCTCTATGGATATGGTAAGCATGGATGTTCTTATTATTATTATTTTTTTTTTTTTTTTTTTTTTTTTTTTTGCTAAATTGATGGATGTTCTTATGATTTTTTTTTTTATTATTATTATTATTGCTAAATTGATGGATGTTCTTATGATTTGGTTTCGTTTTTTTTTTTTTTTTTTTTTTTTTTTTTGATAATGATTATAGTTGTTGTCTATATTGAAGATCCATTGTTGTTGTTGTTTTTTTACACACACACACACACACACACACACACACACACACACACACACACACAGCTGGAGAAACAAAAGACTCTTATATTATTTCCTACTTGTATATCCCTTACTCTTACATTTCCTTACTCTTACATTCCCTACTCTTAAATATCCTACTCTTAAATATCCTACTCTTACATTCCCTACATACTCTTACATTCCCCTACTCTTAAAATATCCTACTTTTACATTCCCTACTCGTCTTTTTTTTCCCAGTGCCTAGGACAAACGTGGTATCTATCAGCCGACACACAGATGTACATAATAGCCCCTCTCATCCTTCTGCCACTATTTTTCTACAAGAGAGCTGGTGAGACGCTAATAATTTTTTTGTTATCTTGTTATTTTGTGAATCTTGTTATTGTTGGATATATTTTTTTTTACTAATCTTTATTGATGGGATGTTTACTTGGTTAATATTGTTCATCGTTGTTGTTGTTGTAGTTGTTATTATTATTATTATTATTATTGTTAGTACTATTATTGTTATTATTATTACTATTATTATTATCTTTATTTTTATTATTACTATTATTATTATTATTATTATTATTATAATTATTATTATTACTATTATTACTATCATCATTATCATTACCATTATTACTATTATTACTATTTTTATTATTACTATTATTACTATTATTACTATTATTATTACTATTATTACTATTATTAATATTATTATTATTATCATTATTATTATCATATCTGTAACTCAGGGAAGGTGTGGCTGTTCATGATGACTGTAGTGTCCATCTTGATACCAACCATCATTATAATGGTGAATGACCTGCCACCTACATCACTAATATATGACCTGTGAGTAATGACCTGCCACCTACATCACTAATATATGACCTGTGAGTAATGACCTGCCACCTACATCACTAATATATGACCTGTGAGTAATGACCTGCCACCTACATCACTAATATATGACCTGTGAGTAATGACCTGCCACCTACATCACTAATATATGACCTGTGAGTAAATGACCTGCCACCTACATCACTAATATATGACCTGTGAGTAAATGACCTGGCACCTACATCACTAATATATGACCTGTGAGATAGACAGACAGACAAACAAACAAAATGACAGACAGACAAACAAAATGACAGACAGACAAACAAAATGACAGACAGAGAGAGAGACAGACAGACAGGTAGACGCTAAACTGAACCCCATTTTTGTATCATTCTCTCCACAGCAAGTCTGATCAATATTATGACATAGTGTACTTTGAGAGTTGGTGCAGAGCCACACCTTGGATGATTGGTATTTGGCTCGGGTACATCATGGTTCAACAAGGAGACACTAGACCAAAGATGAGTGGGGTCAGTATATTTTTATATAGTATGTAGAAATTTGTAGTTGTAGTAGGTGTATGTAGTAGGTGTGGTGGTAGTTGTTGTTATAGTAGTAGTAGCGGTTAGTAGTTGTAGTAGTTATAAGTATAGTAGTAGTAGTTGTTGTTGTTGTTGTAGTAGTAGTAGTAGTAATTATAAAGTAAACCTCCATCAGAAAACAATTGCCAATAATCTCTATAATTATATGTATCATCTCCAAAATGGAAGTATATACAGTAACGAGTGGTAACCATGCATTATTTTCAGCTGGTAGTGACAGTGGGGTGGACGTTGGCAACACTGACGGGTTTGTTGGTGGTGTTTGGGATGTGGAGTTATAACATCCCCTACGTTACGGACCCTTCTTCGTATATCACGTGGGATACCATGACCCAACTCACATACGGGGGTCTCCATCGGCCAGCGTGGGCAGCGGCTCTAGCCTGGGTCGTGTACAGTTGTCACTACGGTTATGGTGGTAAGTGGAGGAAGGTTTTTCGTAAGACAGTGTAGGAAGGTGTTTTGTAAGTGTAGGAAGGTGTTTTGTAAGTGTTGGAAGGTGTTTTGTAAGTGGAGGAAGGTGTTTTGTAAGTGTAGGAAGGTGTTTTGTAAGTGTAGGAAGGTGTTTTGTAAGTGTAGGAAGGTGTTTTGTAAGTGTTGGAAGGTGTTTTGTAAGTGTAGGAAGGTGTTTTGTAAGTGTAGTAAGGTGTTTTGTAAGTGGAGGAAACTGTTTATTCAACCACATTGACACTTGTTATGATGATAAGTGTAGTTGGCTGGCTGTGATGGTAATTAACTGAGGGGGGAGGGGCTGTGTAATTATACCTTGACCTAATCATACTGTAATTACATCTGAGGCTGTTCTCCACTAAGGTCTCTGATATCTCCAAACTGTGCCACGAAACTGATCATCCCCTATTAAGGAAGAATTGGTAACCTTCCAATTTGCCAACACGAGAATAAAATTTCCCCTTAACTTAAACCATTACATTATTATTTATTTACAGGTCTACAATAGTGAATTTTCCCTTAACTTAAACCATAACATTATTATTTATTTACAGGTCTACAATAGTGAATTTTCCCTTAACTTAAACCATAACATTATTATTTATTACAGGTCTAGTGATTTTTTTATTATTTATTAAAGGTCTAGTGAATTTTCCCTTAACTTAAACCATAACATTATTATTTATTACAGGTCTAGTGAATTTTCCCTTAACTTAAAGATAACATTATTCTTTCTTTACAGGATTAGTGAATGGGTTCTTGTCACACCCTTCCTGGCAACCCCTCAGTCGTCTCACCTACTGTATGTATCTCGTGGCCTTACAAATGCAGTTCCTCATCGCCTACACTGTCAGGGTTCCATTCTATTATACCAATTTAAATAAGGTATGTATGTACAGTCAATAACCATTACCGTGGCTTTAATTACAACACATTACAGTAACCATTAACGTGATTTTAACTACAACAAATTACAGTAACCATTAACGTGATTTTAACTACAACAAATTACAGTGATCATTAACGTGATTTTAACTACAACAAATTACACTAACCATTAACGTGATTTTAACTACAACAAATTACAATAATCATTAACGTGGCTTTAATTATATCCATTACAACAAGGTTCAGTAATCATTATTTTGGCTTTACTAATTAGGTGATAGAGACAGTGGGTGTTATAATTATCCATGGTGGTGTTACAGGTGATAGAGACAGTGGGTGTTAAATGTATGTGTGTCGTTCCCTGTGATAGAGAAGGAAGGTGTTATAATTATCCATGGTGGTGTTACAGGTGATAGAGGTGGTTGGTGTTAAATGTATGTGTGTCGTTCCCTGTGATAGAGAAGGAAGGTGTTATAATTATCCATGGTGGTGTTACAGGTGATAGAGACAGTGGGTGTTAAATGTATGTGTGTCGTTCCCTGTGATAGAGAAGGAAGGTGTTATAATTATCCATGGTGGTGGTGTTACAGGT
Organism: Petrolisthes manimaculis; assembly: GCA_034508575.1. Lineage (NCBI taxonomy): Eukaryota > Metazoa > Arthropoda > Malacostraca > Decapoda > Porcellanidae > Petrolisthes > Petrolisthes manimaculis. Next base: position 11,471 of record JAWZYT010005535.1, read on the forward strand.
GATAGAGACAGTGGGTGTTAAATGTATGTGTGTCGTTCCCTGTGATAGAGAAGGAAGGTGTTATAATTATCCATGGTGGTGTTACAGGTGATAGAGACAGTGGGTGTTAAATGTATGTGTGTCGTTCCCTGTGATAGAGAAGGAAGGTGTTATAATTATCCATGGTGGTGGTGTTACAGGTGATAGAGACAGTGGGTGTTAAATGTATGTGTGTCGTTACCTGTGATAGAGAAGGAAGGTGTTATAATTATCCATGGTGGTGGTGTTACAGGTGATAGAGACAGTGGGTGTTAAATGTATGTGTATCGTTACCTGTGATAGAGAAGGAAGGTGTTATAATTATCCATGGTGGTGTTACAGGTGATAGAGGTGGTTGGTGCTATATGTGTGTGTGTCGTTCCCTGTGATAGAGAAGGAAGGTGTTATAATTATCCATGGTGGTGGTGTTACAGGTGATAGAGACAGTGGGTGTTGTATGTATGTGTGTCGTTCCCTGTGATAGAGAAGGAAGGTGTTATAATTATCCATGGTGGTGGTGTTACAGGTGATAGAGACAGTGGGTGTTATAATTATCCATGGTGGTGGTGTTACAGGTGATAGAGACAGTGTGTGTTATAATTATCAATGGTGGTGGTGTTACAGGTGATAGAGGTGGTTGGTGCTATATGTGTGTCGTTCCCTGTTACCGTGTTGGCTTCCCTGATGTCTGAAGCTCCCATTATTGGTCTCGAGAAACTCCTCCTTGGATCAGGTAAAACTTAGTGTCCTTTTATATATTTATTTATGTTTAGAAGTGGCCAAGTAATGTATTAAAGTGTATGACATTGTATCCCCTATAAGTGGCCAAGTACTGTATTAAAGTGTATGACATTGTATCCCCTATAAGTGTCCAAGTACTGTATTAAAGTGTATGTATCCCCTATAAGTGTCCAAGTACTGTATTAATTATTAAAGTAAATTTCCCTCTGTAATGTCCCTTTTATTTATTCGTGAATAGAGAGGAAATTCACTTTTTTTCTTTTCTTTTTTAGTTTAGGTAATGTATGAAAAGTGAATGTCTCTTTTGAATAATAAGTTTTTAATTAATAAACTCACACTTTTTGTAATTATAAATTCACATTTTTTTTGTCCAAAAGTAATTGTATACCAGGAAACAGGACCTGAAGAACACATAATAATGGTAGCCTGTTGCTTAGAATAGTTTGGGTGAAGCAGTTACTCCTTATTTACCCCCTTAATTAAGATAACAATAACAAAGTGTTGAATAGAGTTTGTTTACCTTCCAAATCTCCGTTCACGTGTTTATTTATGTGTTTCTCTTTCTTTCATAATTTGTTCTGTACACTACTAAAACAACAGCCAGGAAACCTCGACCCACTCAGACCGAACCAACTAAACCTACCACCAGCGACCTGAACCATCCTGATGAGCCTGTAGGTGATGACATGACAGAGACCACCAACACCACCAACCATAATGAGCTGGGTGACTTGATAAAGGGTGAGAAATCCCCCTCGTCTTACATGATGGAGGATTTTGAGTCCAACCAACAACAACAACAACATGCCAACAACAACCAACATCAACAACATGCCAACAACAACCAACAACAACAACTTGCCAACAACGGCCATGACAACCCAACACTGATACTTGAAGAAGGACTCATTCAACGTCAAATGAATGGGACTAACAATACTCACCTATAATGAAGTAGTACATACATAGGAATTATGTTTGAAGTATTGTATGATAATAATCAGAATAAACGTAATCCAAATTAATAAGGGATTTCAAATAGCCTACATATGCACTCCGTACATAATTTTTCACATTATTGTAGATATACGATGGAAATTACAACAAAACCTTATGCAAACAAACTCCATTTGCAAAGATCATATAATTATAACTCATTATGAAAATAAAAACACTATACAGTAGAGGAAAATATTCATAGTTTCCATAAACGTCCTATATTTTACCCACTGATGACATCTGGCTAGTTTATTTTGACAAATAGGTATACCCTTGTAGGCCTACTGTAGAACGTAATAGATACTTGATACAAAATAAAATACATTAATGAGGAGTGGGAGTGTTAGGATAATGGTATGTAAAAGTGAAGTGAAAGGATTGCATGGATTGGAAAGGCAAGGACGTCTACCAATGAACACACATATAAGGAAACTGGGATGATTCATTCTTTCGTTGGTGATACCTTGGGCAATATAACGTTTGGCTATGGATGGATATATATATATATATATGGTATTTTTACAGTAAACCTGGGTTCAGTAAAACGTATATATTAGTATGTTTTACCACTAATTAGGACCATTCTAAGACTATTTTCTTCAATGGTGTTTCTCTCGGAAATGCCCCGTTTTCGAAATATGCCCAGTTTTCATACCCCATACAAACTTGGTGGAGAGCCTGTGAATACAGGGTTTTGGGTGGGGGAAAACACTATCAGTGTTGGAAATGTTGTAATATTCAAGCCACTTGTGGCTGTATTGGCTATATTTTGTTTTGGGAATACTGTGTTTGAGCGTCCTGTATCCATCTATGTTCCTGGATATTTACCCGGTAACTTCTTCTATTTGTTATACCGGTTTTATGCCCAGGTTAGGCCCGGTAGTTAGACCAAGTTAGGTCCCGGTAGTCTGTCGTGGTCTAGGTTAGGTTAGGTTAGTTCAGGTTAGGTAATACTAATTCCCAAAATAATCATTTTATTTGAATATTTAGCCTAACCCAAGCCAACACATGTTGTAACGCTGCTGTTTGGGCTAAAATTGTATTTTATTGTATCGGTCTCGAAAACTTTGTTATTTCGCTTTTATTTCCGGTTTCAAGTGTTTATTTAAGACAATTACATATTATAAAGGCAACGCCATAGTGTACAGCGTGTTTTCTCCCACCCAAAACCCCGGATTCCCAGGCTCTCCCCCAAGTTTGTATGGGGTATGAAAACTGGGCATATCTCGAAAATGGGGCATTTCCGAGAGAAACGCCATTGAAGAAAATAGTCTTAGAATGGTCCTAATTAGTGGTAAAACATACTAATATATACGTTTTACTGAACCCAGGTTTACTGTAAATTTACCATATATATATATATATATATATATATATATATATATATATATATATATATATATATATATATATATATATATACTTTTTATCAAGTTCTTTATTTACCTTTAGTACAAACCACAACACTCAGGGGAACAATGCCGCTAATAAACCCCATCAAGTTAGGTTTAATAAATTTGACTTGACTTTGATTCGGGTACTGTGTGGGGAGTCGAGGTCTAATAAGGGATAGGATGTGGGATAGGATAAGGAGAAAGATGTTAGGTGATCCTACCTTTACAACTGTCAAGAATGGGGCTGTTAACTATGTGAGATGAAAAATGATTCCACTCTTGTTGGATGCTGCGGGGAAACAATAATTGCCTGAATATATCGGTGCAGCTGGCCTGGCATGTGTGGTATTTTATGTTGTGGCTGCCTCTTGTAGATGATATATTTGTAAGGTGTAAGTATGTGTCTTTGTCTATGCCCACTAAGTTGTTTGTGATTTTGTAGTCTGTGTAGTCTGTAGTCTGTAGTTTGTTGTCTGTGTATTTGTCTTGTTTGTCATCTGTCATTTGGCTTCCCAGTGTTCAAGGGCAGTGATCAAGTCGTCTTTAAGTCCAAGGTATGATACACTAATGAAGTCGTGTAATGATAATAATTATTTACTGTATATAAAATCAATGATGATGCGTTGCCTTATCTGACGTTTTTTCAGCATTTTTCGTTCTCTATCTGTGCACCATTAGATCTGCAGTACAGAAAACGCGAGTTTATAAAGGTAAGACTTATATAATTCCTTCTTCTCGGTCATTTCATCAAATACATTAATAACATGTAGAATCGTTTGTGTTTTAGAGCCAGGCTGCCTTGCTACTGAGTCCAGGAAGAAAAATTATATGAGTGTGATACCCAACCTTGTAGCTGACCAATTAATCGAGTTTGTTGTTACAGGATCACAAATTATAATGTTGTCCTAAAACATTCCATTTTCGTTGATAAGACGCTTATATTCTATAGGAAAATATAGGAATTATTATGATCCTTTATACATTGGCCACAAAATTAGGTGTACCTTGTAAAGAATAATAATAGCTAATAGCTTAAAAAAAATTAGGTGTACCGTACATTGAAGAAGAAAACTAGAGCACCATACCGTCATGCTCAGGAAATTTATAATAATAATAATAATAATAATAATAATAATAATAATAATAATAATAACAATAACAGATAAATATAACCAAAAGTTTTATCCTTAGCCGAGATCTGGTAACTTTTTCCCGCCATTCCCCTTGACAGCTGAGAGGGACCAGGGGAGTTTATTTACATTTTTCTCCATTTAAAGGTAATTATCCTCCTTTAATAACTCTTTACCTTTATTCTTAGGGTGGGTAGGACAGTGTGGAGCAACGAGAAGAAATGGGAGTGACTTGAAATGAGAGTATTAAATAGAAATGGTGTGATGTTTTGATATAGCCGCCACGTAAACACACATACATACACATATACATTATTCATACACTCATACGTACAGTCGGTGTGTTTCTTCCTATTTATTTACCTATATTTATCCCTTGTCTTGTACACGTTGACATTATTATTATTATTATTATTATTATTATTACAGCGTGTTTCTTCCCATTTATTTACCTCTATTATTATTATTTTTCTTTTTTGTCCTTTACTTTTCCAGCCACAACCTAATGTTAGATGGATCTGTAATAATAATAATAATAATACAAATAATATTTATAATAAAATAACCATTGTATCCTGCCAGTTCCTTGATTAAAATAAATAAATATATATATATACACATACGGTAATTATATTCCTCGGTACAGTTCTCGTATCACACCAGGCACCAAGTTACAAAGTTATTACAAAGGAAGATAATAATGGGCCACATCTCTACTACGTGACCTGGCATGACCTGACCTGACCTAGTATCATTATCATCAGTCCTATTATAGTGGGTAAGTTAATTAACGTGTCATTTTCCGTAAGTATTACTATTATGTTAACGTATGGTTGAAAACATTTGTTATGATTTGGAGGAAGGGACCATTAAAATATTACAGAGTACTTTGATATATACTGTGTTTTTACTGCTGCTATTTCTTACAATGTAACATTAACACATTAAGTAATGTGTACAATGTTTAGTAATGTGTAATGTGTACAATGCTGTGTTCATGGATTCGTATTTTTATTTTTTTATGAAATGACTATTGTGTATGATGGGTGCATTATAGATGTGTTTATATGATGTCTAAGTTAGATTCATTGAGAGCATTATTGATTTTTATTGATTTGAAATTATTTCACACGGTTTATTGTTGTATTTTTATGTGTGTTATTTATGTTTTTATGTGTGGTGTTAAGGCCCGGGGTATTTATTGAAAGATTTACCATTTTGTAGAAGTGTTGCCAGATCTGGCTGGGTCCCAGTATTTTGCCCCGGTCATTTCGTGTACTTTACCACAGTTATTTCCTGGTAATTTGCCCAGGTTAGGTCCCGGTAGTCTGATACGGTCTAGGCTAACGGTTAGGTCAGGTTAATTTCAAAATGCCCCATCTTGGAAATGGGGCATTTGTGGAGGAAATGCCATAGAAGAAAATGGTCTTAGAATTGTCTAAATAAGTGGGTAATGAAGGTAGAAGAAGTGTACGCAATAAACGGTATTTATTTCGATATTTACCAGGCCCTGTACTAAAGCCAAGTATCAGTCGTTGCTGGTTGAATAAATATTTTCTCGGTAATCATCAAGTATATTGTCATTTTCTATTACAATGTTTTATAATAGTGGCAAAATGCATCTGTCTGACACTACACATCTTCACTACACATCAACACATTTTAATTACCTACCGTACCACACCTCTACACTGCACACACATCTTTACTACCCACTACACATCTTCACTACACATCTTCACTACCCACTACACATCTTCAATAACCACTACACATATTCAATAACCACCACACATCTTCACTACCATCGTGCATCTTCATGACCACACATGTCCTCACTACTGCACAAGCATCTTCACAACCCATCAGAAATTTTGTTACTTGACTGATAGATCTAAGTTAGTTAAAAAAAAATTGACTGATAAATCCAGGTTACTTACAAAATGTCAAGGGAGTCAACAATGGCTATAAAGGGGTACCGTATAGGGTTAGCTGCTGGAGACATGGTTCTGATGACATGTACCGGTACAATTCAGCTCTAGTGAAAGGTTACCTGATCTGTATACTTCTTCCATGGGCTAATAATGTTATTGCTAAGTGCCACTGTGCCCTGTACAGCTTATTACAGTAATATTAATTTGTCATACTGCATTAGGTTAGATGAGAAAATTTTGCACAGAAGTTGTAGCCAACCCATAAATGTAAGTGTTGAAGTAAACTGAATCTCCAGTTTCCCAACATAAGGTTCCAGATTAATGTTCTGTCTGATTCAGAGGTTAAAACAAATATGGCAAGTTTCTCTATATTGATTTTTAGAACCAGGCACATTATTTAAACACAGGATGTAGGCCTACATGCTTGTTCAAGAAAAATTTCATCTCATGATAAATAGCTGAAAACCTAATGGGATTTTATCATAGGCTAATCTTCATTGTGTTAGTTTGCTTCATAACTAAATTGTAAAGAACTAATTCTTTCCAGACAATGATATATAATTATTGTTTCAGGGAAGTGAAGAGTGAACAGCATGGATGCTCTAGGAACTCTTCTTGGGGGACTCCCTCCAGTCCTACCAAACCTACGGGACCAAATAGAACAGTTTCTTCTTGCACCAGAGGAGCTTCCAATACATGAAGCAGTCTATTCTCGCCGATGGTTTCCCAGACGCCCAGATCCCACACGTCTGTACAACATTTCCTTGTCCCCTGCCAACACCTGCCTGGAGGTTGAACGTGACCCTGCTACTGGTGAAATCACTGGGCTTTGTGAAATACCCAATAAAGATGCGGGAGCCACTGCCAAGAACTCTCTGTCCATGCGACGTATGCCGGGGCCTCCAGAGGAGACAGTCCGAGGATCCTCCACAAACTTCCCCTTTTGGCCTGGAGGATTTGCTGAACCAGTACTTGACCAAGAGTCTGTTCATGCAGAGTTTAATCTAGACAGGAGCAACTATCTCACCAAACACCCAAAACTGTCTCGGGGAATAACATTTGACATACCAGAGGAAGTGGCTGAAGTCAAAGAAGAGAAAGTGGAGGAAAAACCTGAGTTGGTTGTAACTATCACTGACATGCTAAATGTTGATGAAAGTGTATTGAAGATCTTTGATGAAAAAGAAGAAAAAGTAGCATCAAAAAATATCAATTTGTCTTTAGAAGGATTGAATGAAGAGGATACTAATCTTGTACAAAACTTCAATATAGAACCTCCTAAGAAGGAGCAATTTGTACTTAATATCAGTGACTCTGGTAAGTCTCCGTATATTTTTGCTAAGAACACAGAGTGGGCAGAAAACATTGATGTAAATGAACCTGTAGATGACTTTAATTCCCAAGTGCCCAATCCAGCATGTAAATATCCATTTGAGTTGGATATTTTTCAGAAGCAAGCTATTCTGCACTTGGAAAAGCATGATTGCGTGTTTGTTGCTGCCCACACTTCAGCTGGAAAGACCGTAGTAGCTGAGTATGCTGTAGCCTTGACACTGAAGCACATGACTAGAGCAATTTATACATCTCCTATCAAAGCTCTCTCAAATCAGAAGTACAGGGAGTTTAAAATCAAATTTGAGGATGTGGGTCTTTTGACTGGAGATATTCAAATAAATCCTAAAGCCTCTTGCTTGATCATGACTACAGAAATTCTTCAGTCCATGCTCTATAATGGCAGTGACTTAATTAGGGACTTAGAATGGGTTATATTTGATGAGGTTCATTATATAAACAATGCTGAAAGAGGTCATGTTTGGGAAGAGGTCTTGATAATGTTACCCCCCACTGCTAATATTGTGTTGTTATCTGCAACTGTTCCCAATACAATTGAGTTTGCGGACTGGATAGGAAGAATCAAGAAGCGAAAGATATATGTAATAAGCACCAGCAAACGTCCAGTGCCACTAGAGCACTTTCTTTATACTGGCACAGGTGGTAAAAGCAAGGATGAAAGATTTCTATTAGTAGATGCAACTGGGAACTTCATAACAAAGGGTTACAATGATGCGGTTGCAGCCAAAAATGAGAAAAAGAACAGTCAGCTGACACAAGGCAGCAAAGGTGGAAGGCAGCATTTGGGTGAGAAAGCTGAGAAAAACATGTGGATTGGACTAATTGATCATCTTAGCAAAAGAGACTTGCTGCCCATTGTTGCCTTCACGCTCTCTAAGAAACGCTGTGATAATAATGCCAACCAGTTAATGAGTCAAGATTTGACAACAAGTAGAGAGAAGGCAGAGATTCACTCATTCATCAAGAAGTGCATAGACAGACTGCAAGGCACTGATAAAGTGTTACCTCAGGTGGTATACATGCGTAACTTGTTATCAAAAGGTATTGGTGTACACCATAGTGGTATTTTGCCCATTCTGAAGGAGGTGGTGGAAATGCTCTTTGCCAGAGGCCTTGTAAAGCTTTTATTTGCAACTGAAACATTTGCCATGGGAGTAAACATGCCTGCCAGGTGTGTGGTGTTTGATTCCATCAGGAAGCATGATGGAACAGCATTCCGTGACCTGGTTCCCAGTGAATACATTCAGATGGCTGGGCGGGCTGGACGACGAGGTCTGGACACAACAGGCACAGTTATCATCCTCTGTAAGACTGAAGTGCCAGAGATGTCAGAGCTCCACAGAATGATGTTAGGGAAGCCAACAAAGCTGGAGTCACAGTTCAAGCTGACATATTCAATGATTCTCAATACTCTGAGATTTGAGAGCATCACTGTAGAAGATATGATGAAGAGATCATTCTCTGAAGCTCTGCAAATGGCAAACCAAAGTAAATATGAGAGACAGTTAAAGATTGCAATGGAAAACCTAGAAAAGGAACCAGAATTTAGCTGTTTGATGTGCAGTGATGTAAAAGAATATTATGCATCGGCAAAGGATTTTGTTTTACAGCGTAATCATGTGTTTAGCTTTATTCTTGGATTCCCAGGAGTTATGAAGACTATGACTCCTGGAAGAATTTTAGTCATTTGCCATGAGCAATATCAGCATTATTTAGCATGTCTCTTGAAAGTGGATGCAAAAGATCAGAACAAACTGACAGTCTTGATTCTAAAAGATCAGAATGAGTCAAAGAGCTACACCAAAGAAGAGCTCGACTTATTGGAAATTGTTGCAGCCAGCCAGCAGAAATTTGAAGTCCTGCCAAACACTTCAAATCACATCTGCCTAGAAATCAGACCACAGAGTTTGGCAGACATAACCAACAAAGTCATCAAAGTCAATGGGGCCAAGATCATAGAAAATGTCAAGAAAAGACTCATTCCAAGATTCAAGGATGATCCCCCCTCACAGTCAGTTCAGGAAGCACTTGTTGAGCTGCAACGCTTGAATGAGTCTGGGAGTGACAGTCTTCTTTATTTGAATTTTATGAATGACCTGGGAGTGAGAGAGATCGGAGCTGTGAGTCAGGTGCACACTCTTGAACTTCTAAGGGCAAGAATACTGGAAAAATCATGCTTACAATGCTCGCAGTTCAGGGAGCATTTTAATACTGCTTATATCAAACTGAGTCTCCAGGAAGAAATAGGATATTTGAAATTCAAAATGTCAGTCGAGGCTCTGCAGTTGCATCCTGAGTACCAGATGAGGATAAAAGTTTTGCAAAAGCTAAAGTACGTTGACAGCAACAACACTGTGACACTCAAGGGTCGAGTAGCATGTGGGATGGGTAATCATGAACTCATGGTGACAGAACTAGTACTGGAGAATGTATTTGCTGACACTTCTATAGAGGTCATAGCTGCATTGTTGTCTAGCATGGTGTTCCAACAGAAGCACTGTGAAAAACCAAATTTGACCACTGAATTGGAGAAGGGAATAAAGAAATTCAAGGATGTGGCCAGGCGCATTGGAGAAGTTCAGAAAGAATGCGGCATCCAAGAAACAGTAGGAGACTATGTTGACCAGTACAATTTTGGACTGGTTGAGGTAGTGTACCAGTGGGCATGTGGAATGCCATTTAACAAGATAATGGAACTGACAGATGTACAGGAAGGTATTACAGTAAAGTGCATTCAGCGTCTTGATGAAACTCTGAAAGACGTTCGCAGTGCTGCACATGTCATAGGTGAACCAAACTTGAAAGAGAAAATGGAGGAATGTTCTACAGCAATCAAGAGGGATATTGTATTTACACCTAGCTTGTATACTCAATAAATTTAATGGTATCCTTAAAAGCTTGTTGACAGCTTGTATTTTCCCCAGACTAACTACTGTTAATAATTTCCTGTCCAAGTTTAGTTAACCTATAAACAACAGCTAATCTTTTAAAATTTATATGGACTAACCTCAAACAATTTAAAATGACCCAGAAAAACTCCCATTCTCCGAGGATGAATTAAAAAACGGTGCAACAGAAACATTGGATAAATACTGTTATTGTACAGTACAGAACTTAGCTTGTATTAGTTCTCCAGTGTGGTTACTTATTGAATAATGGTTATTTTTTGTGTGACATAGTTGCAAAGCCATATTGTAAACATTGCTATTTTGAAAGATGTAATTGTTTACAGGAAAATTGACATATAGTAGTTTTATATTCTTATTACATTGATATTATTTGTTTGCTTCTCTTCCAAAAGTGATAGTAGTGAAAAAAAAAATCTGTTGTAGAAGGGAAAAATGTGTGTGCTTTTGTAATATTGCTGTATGGTACAGGAAATGTGCCTTCTCAACCTGCCTGATGGGGTGACTCAGTCTTGTGGTAATTGAAGGGCTACTGATTCCTCCAAATTAAGCTAAAAATCAGATGACCATAGTATTACCTGTAGTAAATCTGTTCTGTGGCATAGTTTGGTGGAATCTGTTCTCACCTAATTTACCAACAAAAGGATATTTCCTTATGCTAGTACAGACTGATAGATTGATGAACTATGCACAGATATTTTGATCTTCTAAAAACTTAACTAAGTGTACATGTAACCAGCATGAGAGTAGGAGCCTTTGTTGACACTGTTTCACCACTGTTTTTCAAAAACAAAAACCATAATATTACCAAGGGAGAACCTTCACAGCCGGTGTTTTCATCTACATTCTTGTATTACACTTCTATAGTGTAGTAGCTGTAATGGATTGTTTGCAGTCCTTTATTGCATTAAGGACAGCAGAGATATGCACAAATACCATACATATAAGTTAAACAACCCTTGGATATGAAAGTAATTGCCCGTAGGAAACCAATGCATTATGAAGTGAACATTATGACACGTCTCGTTGGGGTGAATGCCTTTTTCCTTGGTATCGTATTGTTCCGTACATTCATTAGCTAGATTATATTTTCTTCTTATTTTATTGTACCTGTACTGCACATCATTCATATTGAATTGAATTGGACTTGTTATTCAAGATTCATGCTAAAGAATAATTGCTACACAGCCAAAAATATTCTTATGCAGATATAAAATACAGTACAGTACCAAGAGAATAAATCAGTGAAGTTAGCACAAAAACAATCATGGTGGATACCACACACACATGATATTATGAACCTTATTTTTTTAAGTACTGTATAGTAACTCCTGAGACTCGTATGTTTTTAACTTAATGTAAAGAATTTAGACTGTAAGCATCAGAGGGAAGTACAGTGACTCCTGTAATATGTACCACCACACTAATTGCCAAGACTGTTGTAATATTCCTGTACAGTACTGTTATTCCAATTAAGTGACTCTACACATGGAAATGTATGGCTTCACCCCTCTAATTTATCCAATACAGTACAATGCATTCATTTCTGACACCACAGTACGTACTGTACACTTTACATCAATAACCTGGGTACCATATATAAGGGGAGCAAAACTTAAATATTTATTAATCATTGCAACCCCCATTTATTCCTATACTATTTCAATAGCTAAGTATTCATATTAATGCTTAATGTGGTAAAGTTTGACGCATTTAAAATAACTTGGGAGATAATATGAAATCTCCCTATTAGACAATATTTACAGGACTATGAAGGAAGAAAGCTTTTAGTGTAATATTACTCCGCTTGGCAGTTACTGGCTAAGGGTTCAATTTCAAGGCAATTATTTGCTCATATTTTCTCAACATTGTGATTATTTGGATATTAAAGAATGTAATAATTTAATCCTAATTGTGTGGAATGTATAGTCTGGAAATTGTATAATGAAAATATTAATCTGTGTTGATACTGGTGTGTTTAGATTCAGAATCACTTCTTTATTATTCTCTTAATTATTTTCATGTGTTCTGCCCATTATCTCTCCCTGCTCTTGTTTCATCTTAGTATCAAATGTCCTGTATGAGCTGGTATGAGTTTTACATTAATGTAATGTATGAATGTGGGAAGCTGAAAGGGATAGCATACTATCAGCAAATTTGGTCCTTACCAATCCCTCAAATTTCAAATTGTGCCACAGGGAGAGCCACCTATGCTGAGGTAATCTGTTTATTGGCATGGTTGTGGAAGAATCAGGAGCATCCAGTTTAATTGGAGTCACCTCTCCTTGTCAATTTGAAATGCTAATCATTTCTCCAAACCATACCAGAAAACAAACTACAGTACTTCTATAGGTGAGCAGGGAATTATTTACTTTATTGCTTATTTGAAGGAAATAGTAGCTCTCCAATTAATGGAACTACAATGGAGGACTACTGATTCCTCAAGAGTAAGAGACCTGTTTTGTGTCATAGTTTAGACTTTAGAGGAATCGGTAGCCCTTCAATATAACATCAAGGGAGTACTGTACTGTATTCCTCAACAAAGTGAAAGAATGGACCTCATTGTTTGCAGGTAATGCTTTATCCCATGGGTATGTTTTGTGAAATTACTGTGATATATCGACATCAGTGTAGTATGTAATGAAATGACACCTGTATTGTAATCTTATGTTTCATAAAGTGCAGTTATATGATATGCATTTACTTATCCTTTTTATAAGGCTATTTTTTAAAAAAGGGAAAGTTACTGAAACATTTCACCCCATGTAGAGTTTTCTTACATCATTCTTATCTGTTTGACAATTTTGTATTCTTTCTATATGCTTTCTTTTTCTGTTGTACTGTATGTTTATTACTTTACTTCTAACTCTTTAGTGCGTCCATCTTCTCTTTATCGCCGCCTCTTTTTCTGTTTCCAGATTTATGAGGGACTGATCCTAGAACGATATAGCCAAGCCAAATTGTTTTTTCTTCCCTTTTTTCCTTTGGAGATGACCCTTGGATTGGTTCACTTTCATTTATGTACAGTATTAAAAAATATTATGGTAAAAATGCACCAGGTCCTTCATCTGATTATTTGGCTCTTATTCAGGAGTTATGGGGTCATCAGGTTTTGAGTGGAGTTGGTGTTTGTATATTTTCTATGATGTCAGTACACAAATAGTAGTGAAATATGGGGTGATGATATGCATATTATTCAGTAGTTCTGTTTACAAAATACTATATTCCTATTTCCTCCAGCTGGAGTTCTAATTCTAGAATGTTTTGAGTTGGTGTCGGTACCATAAATATTTTTACCAACACCATGACCTCCCTTATACATTAAATATAATGCTGAAGAAAATAGTGTGAATTGTCCCATACTTATTGATTTAGTTAATTTTGTACTAAAATGTGCAGGTTATTATTAAAGGACCTGTAGAGACGGTAAGAAGAATTGTATGTTAAATGAAATGTAATGCCAACCAGGCCTGTTACATGGTATTTTGAGACCATTTCATTTCAAGGTGTTGCAGTACTATGTGGCTTGACTGTATGAACACAGTGCACAACCTGAAAGTACTGTACCGTGTGCCCAGATGTGACCCAGTAGCGTACATTTAAAGGAGACTGTCTTGATGGCAAATTGGAAGGCTACCGTTTCCTCTTCAATTTGCCAGAAAACAGACGCCTTCAATGGTACTAACCAGGGGATCTGTTTTTTTGGCATAGTTATGAGGAGTTAGACACCTTACAATTTGCCAACCAAAGAACTTCCCCTTAAGAGAAATTATTGGTGATAGTGAATGGATGTGTGTACAGTGTATGTGTCTCTGACCTAATATTGTAGTGTGTATTACAGAGCAGCTGGTAAAATGGAGGTGGCAGTGCAAGACATAAGTGACGGTATTCCATGTCGCCGGGAGCAGATCCAGCTGCTGGTACATCTGCTGGGTCAGGTATGGTATCGACAACTTCAACGCAGTATTGTAACATAGTGTCATAGTGTACATAGCATTTTTCAGGTTCGCCAACGAGTTTTGTCTCAGGTGAGGGCCAGATCCATTACTGTACAAGCAGTTTGCCCAATATATAACACTTTGTAGCTTGACCCTCCCATTTACCTCTAACAATATTCTCCTCTGCCACTCAGACTCGCCCTTGTGCCAAAAAAATCCCTCTGCTAGTTTCCATTATAATTTCAATAAAAATCAGCTGAGTGTCAATAATTGTATATTAGGCCCCTATGTAGTACTGTTTGTATGGATTTTTTTTTTTTTTTTTTTTTTAAAGGTGAGGACTAAAGGCTGTCATCGTGTTTGTGAGACAGAAAATGGAAGCTCTCATTGTTCTTTGTTATTATGATCCATCAATTATGATGTTGAAGCCATTCATTATTTTGATGTTTATCATGGGTAACCAGTGAAATTACAGTGAGGGCAATCAGTACAGTGCAGGTATCAAATCTTCTATTGTTGACCTTTATCGGAGAGAAAATGGAAGTTAATTCAAGTATTTTGCAATGGCAGCAAACGGAAATATTTTTCAAGAAACTATTAAATACTTGTAATAATGTTAGTAGCTGGTAGTAGAATAATGATACAACTATAAAAGTAATGATGATGATAAATATTACAGGCCCCTAAACTGTATTATAATATAGTAAGCAAAAGTAATCATAATAATATCTTTTGTGATAATACAATGATTTATAATGCAAACACTAGTCTTATATTGATATACACAGTAATGAAGAGAGTTAATGTCATTATTGTCAGGGTACATGTGCACTACCAAGCAGTCTATTTGTGTATGGACCAAGTGGGTGTGGCAAGACCCTGGTGACTCTAGCAGTACTGAAGAGGCTGGACATCATCACAGCCCACATCAACTGTATTGAGGCTTACACTCCAAGAATTATGTTCGAGACCGTCCTTAACCAACTCAGTGGTATGTGTATTAAGGCGCAGTCACACGAACCTTTTTTTCGTCAAATTTTCACCGTCAATTTTATTACTCACCGTCAATTTCAGCCAAGATTTAACCGAGTTGATATTGCCGGTGAAATATTGACGAGAAAAAGGCTCGTGTGACCGCGCCTTAAGTCTGTTTCAGTCTACCACTCTACCCTGTGAGAAAGGATTTGACAGTGATTCATATTGGCACTGGATCCGGAACACATAATTATGATCTCAAGCAAGGTCATAGTATACCCAGGGTTGATATGTTATTCTATGTAGGTTTCCCATAATAAGTAGCCTACTGAGGGCCACATATTGACATTAATAAGAATAGCAATACTGTAATTACAAACAATTAATTCTTATACTGTATCTTACCTATACTGAATTATGCATCCAAAACAAGGAACAAAACTAAGTAACAGATAGGTCAAAAATTAATTACTTTCGAGATGGAGGCGGCTTGATGAGGTGGAAGGAGCAAGCAATGAGAGCTGTAGTGTGTGTGTCTGGCCAGTTAGTATTGAGTGTGGAACTGACACCAGTGATTTATTTCCAATTAATTTCCAGGAACTGTTTTGTCATCCAGCAATGGCTATACTTCGTATGCATCATGTGACAACCTCGGCGATTTTGTCAAGCACATCAAAGACATTGGACGGAACAGAGGAATGCCACGTATAGCTGTTGTAAGTATTGTTGTTCATGTGAATACAGTATTATATTTACAGTTATTCATCCCAACATCACTTTCTGCTCCCCTAACCTCGCCCCCAGAACATCACTCATCTCAACACCCTTCAGACCATACCGAATAGAGCCCTAAAGATAATCACAGGCTGCACAGCTACCACACCTACAGACCACTTACACCATGAAACCCAAGTCCTCTAGATCATGGACCACCTTGACATGAGAGGCACACAAACACTTGCAGCAGCTTCCACACACCCACACATGCCAAGGAACAATAAAACAACTCCCATTTCACGATACCATACACAAATACTATCATCTCTCACACCCTACCCACCTCAAACCAGTCTCCAGAAACATATCCGTCCTCAAATCACTCACCAATTCATCCAAACACTCAAGAACTCAACTGCATGTACAACCTCCTGACACCACCTGCCTCAATCCTCCCTTCCCCGTGAGAACAGTGTCCACTTTGCCAGGCTGCGATATTGCCACCACCCGGCCCTTCTGACATATCAGAAGAAGCTGGATGGAGCCATTGTGGATGCCTGTTCGGGAAACAACACAACACCCCATTCAATTGAATATATTATGGAAGGCTGCAATGTACACAACCACACTCAACAACAACATAACATACACTCTCTGAGGGCACTGTGATAAAAAGCCCAGCACAGGCCATGGCCTTCCTCAGGAGTTCAAGGCTGTTCGGCCAGACAGCTTGAGGAACTTCAACAACAATTGTTATTCATAAATTGGTCCATTTTTATGTAACATCCTTTGCACACACCCTATTTTATGAACTTCCTACCTTCAAGAGACTCCTGGCTTTATATGATCTTGTTGTTGCAGTGTCTAATATCAATCAATCAATCAACCTTTAAGAGATTTGTGTATCGACATTACTGTATAGTATTTGGATATGGAACGTGATGTGTTCTTTTTTGTTCTAGGTGGCATTGCCATGAGTGGACAGTTTAGGTTACATATTGCCTCCCTTTTATGTCAGTGCTTACTTATAGGGTCCCTTAACAATTATTAATGATGAACCTTTGTAAACAGAAAAACATAAATTTTCAGGTAGTGGAGCACAGTGAACGACTGCGAGATCAGGACGCCAATATTATGCCTGTGCTGTGTCGGCTGCAGGAACTAACCTGCTCCACCAATATCGTCGTCATATTCTTATCATCCATCCCAGTTGACAAGTTTCGGGCCTCTACAGGATTTATGGAGCCCATTGTTGTCCATTTTCCACAATACTATAAAAGTAAATACTCTACTACTGTATCATGGGAAATCATTTGGGGTCTTCCTAATGAGGGAATGAGTGAAAATGACATTAATGCTCTAAGTGTTGGTTATATCGAGGGTAAACTGTATCCATTTTTTTGCATTTACAAACTCTTATGTAGCACATTTTTGTCGGCAGATGAAGTGATGGAAATTCTTGTCAAGCTGAAGCCAGAGAAATACTCAGAAGAATTTTTCAAAAACTATATAAATCTTGTGCTGAGTGTGTTTTATGTAGCAACCAAAGACCTGCCCGAACTGAAACACCAGGTTTGTATTTTTTTGTACTTACCTATTTAACCTAGCTGTCAAAAGATGCTCTATTTCATGCCATCAGAGAATGACTTTATGTTCACCCTGTATTCATGAGGACTTACTATGTCTCACTACTTGTCCTGATGTAGGTACAGCTGAACTTCCAAACCTACTGCGAGCCCATTGAGAAAGGTGAGGCAGCGGAGGGGGACATGCGCCAGCTTTGGAGGAACATAGAACCACACCTCAGGAAAGCCATGAACTCTGTCTACCTCAGAGAAGTGTCCAGGTAAGTGTTTCATTTCGATGGATTATCCCAAGTAAGTTTCATAGAAAGATCTGATAAATTGTACCAGTACCTGAATAGCTTTTTTCATCACCCTAAATATGTTTTCACCTTGCCTTACTTAAATAACAATTATCTGAAAATAATATATTTCTATTATAATAACAAAATTTCTATGACCGGTACTCTTGTGAAATCACTATGAGCAGCACTACTATATTTAATAGTTTTAGTTATTCCTTTTACCCAACTTTGGTATGCCACAATTTGAACAAATAATAACTTTATTTATGTGACTTACAGTAGGCTACAATAACATATGTAATGGTAATATCCATTACATTTCCAGTGACCAGTATGAGCGGATGCAAAAGCTGACAGAGAAGAATGAACCAGACCATCTGCTTAGTAACATGTCCCACAATGCTAAGGTGAGAACACTCCAGACATTACCATGCAACTATCAATAAGTTTCAAAGAACCTAAGTTTAGTACTGTACTTGCAAAATTGTATTATCCAAGATTTAATTTTTACCATCACCTGTGTTTGTATCATCAATGGAATGTGCTGTAGCCACTTCGGTGTGCACATATGTTATTCTCCAAGCGTACCCTGTGTGTCACAGTGTGTAATGCAGGCTATTGTCGTTGAATTACGGGTATATTACTGGACAAAATAAGTGTCAAAACTACCATTCAAGGAGGGGCCTCTATTGCAATATTGTTAGTACAAACCTCCTTGAATAGTGTATTCGTACTCTGGGTGTTGTAATTGGTCAATCTTTTCTATCTGTGTGTGTTAGCAGAATGATGTAAGCCTTTTGTCTGGTACAGTATACTGTACACCCTATGGAGAGGAAGGTGGTCAGTTGATAGCCTGAGTGAAATAATTAGAATGAAATCATGATACTAAACAAAGGTTTAAGAGCAAAATCACCACCAATGCTTTGATGTAATTACTGTATAATATCATTTATTTTCAGATGGAACTGCCATTTTACTCCAAGTTCTTGTTAATCGCAGCCTACCTCGCCTCGTACAACCCAGCTCGCACCGACCGGAGGTTCTTCATGAAGTACCACGGCAAGCAGCGCAAGACTCAGGCCATGATTAAGGTACAGATTGTGTGTTGATGATGGCACTTACAATAAGCTCTTCTTGTATTTAGTTTTGTAATTATGTGTTTGTTTCTTACAGGCAAAAGAGCGATCCAGTAACCAATTGGTGGGACCCAAGCCTTTCCCTCTGGACAGACTTCTGGCTATCTTTTACTCTATTGTTGATGATAGAGTAACCCCAACAGCAAATATATTTTCACAGGTGAGCAATATTTTCTCACAGTCTATTATATACCTACTGTATCTCTTCATCTGCCTTCAGATATATTGATCTGTGTATCTCAATATTCAATTATTATATGTTTGTTAATTATAGTATTTTTATTTGTGTTTCTATGTCTCAGCCTCTGTACTTTATTTGTGTTGATCTATGTCAGTCTGTCTCTTTATTTCCCATTTGTTACTTCTAGGAGGAGCTAAAAGTTTGATAGGCTTGAATAGAGGAATAAAAGAAAGGATGGTCTATTGTCAGTGGGGATTCTGTCTTCTCAATCTGTCCTAGCATATTACTCTGGAGCTGATAAAGTGAAATGGGATTTTCAGGAGGAATATGATTACATGTATGACATTCAGTTACAATCAGGGGTTGGAGCTGATTCATTAAAAAAAATTGTAAAGAGAGATGTAAGTACAGTGTTGTTATACATCTGGTGGTCATGTGTGTAGTGAGAAATTTGTAGGCATCGTGATACACAGTAACTGACGGAGAGCGATTCCTGTATTATTATGTGAATTAAGTGTGTTGTCATATTTACTGCAGTCTTAGTGAACCTTCAGACCTTGTAAACTTCCTTCATTTGATACCTTTCAATCACAGCACAGACACTCGTACATTGGTAGTACAATGTGTGTGTGTTCGTGCATACCTGTATGTATATACTGTACTTATTCAGCGTCCCTGTGTGTGTGTGCATGCATGCTTTTCATTGTGTGTATTTGTCACTCACCGAAAATCAAATACAGTAAAGAAAACAGATGTGATATGAACTGGTTTGGGCCCCAACAGATCTCGACACTGGTGACTCTAAGGCTGTTGACACAAATTGGGGGAGATGACCAGCTAGACTCTCCCAAGTACAAGTGTGTTGTCTCACTCGACTTCATTAGAACCATTGCAAGGTGAGTTGGTTGGCCATATTAAGTCAGTTAGACAAGCATTGGTTACTGTATATATAGTATACCTGTATATCAATTTAAGACTTATTTGTCTTATATGTTATTGTGTTCTTTCTCTCAGTTATCATTACTGCTGGAACACAGTATATTCTTGATTTAACATTAATATATATGTATATGTTTCCACCACTTCATTTTACATGCAGTCCATCACTAAAGACCACCAAATGGTTTCCCAGGCTTCTGTTATTCATGACCCTACAGACTAAGTGATTTACTGAGTGTGTGTTTAATGATGTATTAAGCAAGTTAGCTTAATATATTACAAATGCTGTATATTTTTTGTATTTACTTTTATTAATGTATATTGTTTTTCCTAAGGACTTGACCAAGTTGGGAGGCTGTTCCTTTTCTGTCAGAGATACAATAAAAAAAAGTTTTTGGTATATAAGTACAGTTGTTAATACTCAGAGAACTTTGTATCAGGATATTAAAGTAATTCTGTTTACAGGGTTTGTGTATACTATCAATCGACAATCCCTAGCCCACCTGAGTCAAAGCCTGAGATCTGGAGTAGGCGGTTTGTAGATGACAACCCACAAAAAGCCTCCATTGATTCAAAATGTGTGTGTGTGTCCTCGTGATGATTTGGGTGGGTTGTCGTCCATAAACTGCCTGCTTCAGATTTCAGGCATCGACTCAGGTGGGCTAGAGATTGTGGATGTGAGTGTTCCTGTTATTTCAGTTAGAGATGGAGATGAAATATTAACATTCCTGGAGTCAAAAGTGGGAAATATTTTCACTGGCTCCACTAACCAGTCTGTTTCTTTACACAAATTCAGAGGAGTGATGAGCCTTCAGTTCATTCACAACTTACTTTCGTAAAATATTTTTTTAAATTCTGCTGTTTACTGAATCATATGTTTTTTTCTCTTTCCAGGATGGTGAGCTTTGATATTATTCGCTATTTGTATGATTATGCTTAAAGCTGCTGTCTTCAACTAGAATGTAACCTACAAGGACAGGAAGCAGTAAGTAAGATGTGTTATAGAAATAATTATGAGAAGTATAGTGCAGAAAACTACTTCATGCACAGAATACACCAACACCCAACCTGTCATGTCAAAGATATCCTTAATACCATACTTAATACCATACCAGTACCTCAGAGTAATGGTACAGGAATGTTTGTTGCATAGTTTGGAAGAATCAGAAGCCTTCCCTTTCATCCAGTAGTAGAAGGCTCCCTTGAAATATGATAATTTGCTTCCAGCCACTTAATGGAAAGATTCTAATGCTGTTCTTTTTAATTTAGTACTGTCCACCTTGTGTGCATATTAAGGCTCATGTATAATTTCAGAATTTTTGTATCTGCTGTTGTATGATTATCAAAATATCACAATAAAATTATAGATTAGATAGTTTAGGTTGTGTATGGTTGATTCGTAACACTTTGTATTATCGACGAAAAACGGTAATAAGATTTTGATCTCCAACCCAGACTGATCATTTTACAGTAGTGCCATTGTAGAGTGTAAGGTATTTATTTGCCTTCAGAAACAGAGTTGCTGGATGTTATATTTGCAGCCCTGTGTGTGTGTGTGTGTGTGTGTGTTACCATCGGAACTAAAAATCTTGCTAACAGGTTTTTATCTACAGTAACTCTTTTTTTAGGATAATTGGACATTATGAAAACAAGAAGTTACTCAGTTTTGGGGGATCTAGGTCAGTGTTCAATGTTGTTGTTGTTGTTGAAGTTTCTCAAGTTGTCTGGCCGAGCAGCCTCAAGCTCCTGAGGAAGGAGTGTTCAATGTATTTTAAGTTGACAATGACAGAGATCAATATACAGTACAATGTATTTTATTTTTTACCATAGTGTTGTGAATAAAATTAGAATAACGGTGAATCTGATTGGTTAATTAAGTTGGTGTTTGCAAAATTATGCATTTCACTGAGTGACCTTCTGGTTTTCTTAGTCCTCTATCCTTGGGTTATACTTAACTTACTATCCAGGTTGCTTGGTGTTCTCCAACCAGTTAAAGTTTGATACTTGAGCAAACCTAAGGCCCCCTTCACACGACAACCATATGTTTGTATCAGTTTAGATGGAGCCCTTCACACGTGGGTGCAGCCAAGTCTGGTCACCAGGTAATACAATTCTGTGTGTGGCCAACCTGGTTGTGTTGTGTGAAGTGGGCCTATATAGTCTAACTCAAAGAGGTAAGTGAGGCAGTGATATTTCCTAAGGATATTATTAGTAGCAATTTTAGTGGTTTGAGTAGTTGGATATAAACTTACTCTATTAACAACACTAACTACCTGTATGCAGGTGTGGATAGCAGAAAGATAAACAAAAGGAAGGGAAGATGCAATGACAAAAATAGGTAAGGCAGGCAGCAATAATAAATAGCAAGAAGGGGAGATGGGTTGATGGGAGTAAAAGAAGACAGAAAAACAGTAGGACAGGAGATAAGTTGACTGGAACAGGCCAGGTAGAAATTAAAATAGAAGGAATGGGATAATATAGGTTGCTGGGGCAGATAATGTAACAATAAACGGGGGGGTGGGGTGGAAAACAGGTTGATTGGAGTAGAATAGACAAAATGATCTAAGTAGATCTGCTGGTTAAGATGTAATGATAGGTATTGTTGTTGACATAATTGTAGATGGAAGAGTATGAGTTGTGAAGGGTGGCACCTAGAAGTGGCTGGTTGTGGAGGCATGAATTGGTGACCATGAAGGACACTGGATCAGTGGTTGAGAACAGTTGTACCGGTACATGTTGGGTTGGGTGTACACAGTGTTATGTCACACTTTTAGTTTTTCAACTCTCCATCCTTTCCTTCATGTTTGCTGTCCCATCTCTCCATCATCATCTCCCTCGTCCTACAGGGTCTTCCAGGCATAGGTTGCTTTTCTTTCATCCTCATTTTATTCATATTCTTTCTTGCTGAGGTTTAGTTGTACCCATTTTGGCTTAGTGGTAAGAGCTATGACAATCCAGGTCATAGAACAGATGTGTGTAGGTTTGCTTTTTGGCCAAGAATTACGGGAGTTGTGTGATAGCCTACTCGTATGTCGCCTCACACTGGGGAATTATGACATGAGACATAAGGGGTTTTTCCTCACATTTTAATTCATCTGGTTATTAATCATTTTTGCTGGCACAGATAGGAAGAATATGTGTAGCCAATGGTTTTTCCTACATGACAACATGATCCTCCTAATGTTGACAAGGTAAAAAGCTACGGGATATTTGAGAGAGATCAAGGTGCGGTGACTGGAGCTGGAAAGTAGATAGACGGAGTTTCATAGGGAAGTAGGAATGGTGATGATGGCATGCAAGTTGATGATGCAACGACTGTATTGGGGAGTTTCATAGAGGAATAGGAATGGGGATGATAGCATGTAAGGACTGTATAGGGTAAGGATGAGTGTGAATAGGGATGTAATACAGTAGCAATATAGGCCTACACGTCCTTGTTTGACCTTCAGTAGTGCCCCACTGAAGTCTGAGGATAACGTCGCCAGCGGCCAGTGAGTTACACTTACACTGTACGCACTAATTATTGTGGTTACTATGTTGTTTTGTAAGTTTATTGACTAGATTGTCAGTGATTTTGCAAATTTTCCGTTGCTTTTAATACAAAATAGCCAGAAACTTGAATTATTTTTTGCGAATTGGCATCAGGTTCCTCATCTTATTTTCCCTTAGGGGAGGTGGCCGAGTGGTTAGTGTACTGGACTCAGGAGATCGATTCCTCTCCGGTGAGGGCCTAAGAATATTATTTTACTCTTTCGATTTGAGTTTCAGGCATTAACTATAAGGCCACCGAACGTCGTAAAACACACTCGCTGGTACCATAACATCCCTCTCTCTCTAGCTGGGTACCAGTTCGGATGTCGTGACGTGTGTGAGAGTAGCAGTTGACCTGGGCCACGGTATGAAGCCTATGTTCAGTATCGGAACATTACAAAAAAAAAAAAAAAATGTCTGTATGAGCGTGAATGTATTGTAAACCAAAATGAATTGACCACATAACCTACAGTAACGTTACAGACCACGCTCAAGAGTTGAATAACATCTCCCACTAGTAACTATTGCCAGAAATTTATTTGTTCAACCTAGATTATTATGAAAAAATCCACGCATCATGCTTAGACTGCAGAGAAGGAAGTGATAAGGGAATAGTATAAGTAGCCTACAGTGTTGGTAAAAATGGAGCTTCTGATTCCTCCAAAGTATTCCAAGCAACAGGCCACCATTATATTCGTTCATTTAGTCTTGTTTGCTGGCATATACTTTAGACTTTAGAGGAATTAAGGCGCTCTAAAATGTATACAAGCAACCAAACGAGAGAACTGTATTATCCCCTAAATCGTGACTTCTAACATTTACATTATTCAAAGCAATTATTTTTTTACCAAGTCATCATGATGCTTCTGTCTTCACTCAAAATAGCCTCTAGCTTGTCCTTGAGTATAGGCTACAACAGTCGGCATTGGTTATAAGTTGTATTTATTCAGCACATATTGTAATAATTGTTCTGCTAACTGATTCAAGTATTAACCAAATAACGTTGCTGGAAAAAGTTTGGTGTTTAGATAGAAAATTTATGTAACCTAAATTTTCCAGTTGCTACGAATCCTTAATTAATTGATGTCTACTGTATATAGAATTCATGTACAGATTCTAAATTTACGAACGTCTGTGATTCCCTCTATAATGATGGATGGCTTTAGTTAGTTGTGCATCCTGGATTCCACTATCATAATAATAATATATCTACTATGATTATACTCTTTATCAGCTTCTTCCCGACCGTCATGTCTGTCTGTCTGTCTGGCTGATCACAACAAGCTGGGTACACATGATTTTTTTTTTATCTCTGCACTCGATCACAAACAACACGCTTATTATTTTAGTACCCTGTTGTTGTTGTTGTTGTGGGTAGAGCGTGAAGAGAGTCAGTCAGTCATTGAGGACGGGAGCTAGTGAGTGGACCCATCAAACGAGTAGTAGGACAAGGAGTAGTAAGGTCGATCAAGTGCCCTCCGCGTACAGTACTGAGTAATAATTCTTAACAAGTGGTGAAGTAAGGATGATTGTAGAGGCTTTGCTGTGGGTGTCGCTGCTCGTGTTGTTGTATCTCTCTTTGAGGAAGCCACCGGGATTACCCCCAGGTATAGTTAATTAATTTCTTAGTACTGTAACTGGGGCTTAACTTATTCGTGAGGGCTAAGAAAGTACATAATGAGTGATGTGTTTGTATACATATATATATCATATGTGTGTGTGTCAGGTATATACAGTAGGTTACTACACCTTATGCATTACTTGTCCCTAATTATGTACCTTAATTGTACTCCATATAATTATATAACCTTCCTACCATCCCCATGTTACCAGATTGTGTAGTAGTTCATAGCCAAATTATAATTGTTTTCCATTATCCTCTGCTTAATTCCCTGTATCACTCCCATCCTATCTATCTATCCTTGGTACACACACACACACACACACACATATATTAAGCAGATGATGATGGGAAACACAATTAAAACATGGCTATGAACTACACAATCTCGTAGCATGGGGTTAGTAGGAGGGTTATATACAGTATAGGCCTATATACATTATAGGCCTATATATACATTCTTGGTGCTGGTTCCCATTATAATAACCAACTTCCCATTAACTTAACATTGTACCTTCACGAGTTAAGGGGGGGGCGGGAGTAGGGGGACAGGCTTGGGGTTGGGGGGTGCGGGAGTAGGGGGACAGACTTGGGGTGGGTGGGGGGAGGGGGTAGAAAGTTTGTCCCCTATTCCTGCACCCCCCCTAACCCCCCCCAAGCCTGTCTCCCTATTCCCGCACCCCCCAAAAAACCCCAAGCCTGTCCCCTACTCCCACACACCCTTAAGCCTATTTATTATTGTGTTTGTGACCCTCTCGTCCACCTGCAGGTCGGTGGGGCTTACCTTTGGTGGGTTATATTCCCTTGACAACGAGAAGCCTATCGCAACAACTGGCTGACCTCCGTAACAAGCATGGCGATATATACATGTAGGTAAAACTGTACACAATAAGGCAAGTGCTGTATGCCACAATCATAAGATAATAAACAGGTAAACAGACTGCCTGCCTAAGACCCTGTACACAAGATAAGCAGAGGGCAGATATTGGTAATAAACAGTGTGAGTCACAGTGGTACTCATGTGAGAGTAGGGAGAGAGTAGAAAGGAGAGTAGGGAGAGAGTAGAAAGGAGAGTAGGGAAAGAGAGTAAGACTCCGACATAACCAAGGAATGGTCACAAGGAGATATGCCTAATCCACAGATAATATAAACTGATTAATGTAGCAGACTAGGTATGACTAAGACCACGAGGACTATACCTCATGACCACATGACAACCAGACACGTAACTTTCCTACCACATGACCCACGTGGCATCCGGCCACGTAAGCATGACAACACACAGTAATAATTGTATCCAAAGACAACTGACAACTCAAGTGAAATTGTATATAAACAGTGACACTTACCTAATAGGTAGGATAACTTAAACTGTCTCCCAGGGCTATAGGCTTGTCTCCACAGAGAGAGACTATATACATATAAGACCAGGCACATCAGTATCATTCCCTGTGTAGATATAAGTGTATATAAATAAATGTATTAAGCCTTGAATAAGAAACTTGTGAAATCAATTACCTAAGAACACCACTCCGCCGAACTCGCTACCAACAACTAACAACCAACAACCAACAACTCACTACAACAACAATGTACTGTACCAGATTCTTTGAAGAGACTAGAATCAGGACTGGTACATTTTGGTGACAGCGGTGTTTTTGTGCAACATACAAGATTGCAAAAAGGTAGACTTCACGGGAGACAGTGAATAACATAGTTCAAGACAAGTTGAAGATTTTACTTGTAAATTTCTCTCAGGTAATTTCTTCTCACGACCTCTATAAACGAGGGAGATAAACCACAAATTCATCACCTACAAGACACCTACTTCAACATAACTGCAACTAAACCTACAAGGGGACCTCATCTACTTCACAACAATCAAGCATCACTACCCCAGGCGTCCCTGTACGTAAATTCTCTCGTAAGGACAACGCCATCCCTTCATCACTACCCATGAGCGTCCCTGGAACGTAAGGACGTCATCACTTCATCACTACCCATGAGCGTCCCTGGAACGTAGGACAACGTCATCACTTCATCATCTCCATTCTCCAAGCTGACACCTTGTTACGTAAATTCTCTCGTAAAAGGCAAGTCAACATTCATCATCTTCACTCCAAGAACGACTACTAGTGTGTTAGTGTGCGAGCTACTCATCACCACGACTGGCCAGACACCCCACCTAGACGTCAACTCGTCGTCATCATCATCGTTGCAACTAAAGTACTAAAAGTAGGTACACATTACATGTACATTACATTATTTTTCACTTGTCTACGAACATGTTAGGATAAAATTAGGTTTCCTCATTAAAGCCCAGAAAGAAAGAAAAGAAGTGCCAAATTAAAACAAAGTAAAGAATTCTTCCCCATTAATCTAAAGGTATCGCAATAACTTCGAATATCCCTGATAATGATTCATTACCCTCTGAGCTAGATTCCCCTGCCTCCCTAAAAAGTCTCGTTGTGGTGCCAACACATACGAGTACATTTTCTTCTTCTCCAACCATAACCCCATTAAAAACTCAATCTGTCTATTATATCATCCTGTATTATCACTAACAATGACTACTCCTCTACAATCTCCTATCGTCTCTGCTCATCATCTAACAAATACTGATTCCACTGTCTCTTCTATGCTAACAATGAAACTCTTACCTACCACCATTTCTCATGTAAAGCATTTTAAGGGAGATAATCCAAGATATGGGATTCATCTCTTCTTGCGTCATTTGGAGAAGATATTTTGCAAAGCGAATGTAGAGCAGGACGAACATAAAATAGCATTGGTAAGAGAGTATATTGCACAGGTTAGTCCAGCCAGTTCTAGGTTAAACACAAGTGTTTTTTCTAATCCAAAGAATTTAACGTCATATGCCACATTTAGACAGTTACTTATTGATGTTTTGGGGGATGGTAAAGTACAAAAATCGTTCTCAAGGGTTCAAAGAATGACTAAAAGAAAGGCAAACAAAATAAATACAAGGGAACTAGCAAAAGCACTTGCATCGGCAGGATCGCTAGAATTATATTCAAAGAAATCTCGCATCATACATCATGTATTACATATTACTCACTCCAGGGATAAGAAGAATTATAATTTTGATACCATAACTCAAAGGGAATCACACAGACAACGTTGCAAACATTGTAACGAAGATAAGCATAAGACCAGTGAATCTGATAGTAATAAATCCACAGGAAATAATGGGAAATCAAAGCATAAATACTGTCATTCACATGAGTCAAATTCGTATTCCTTAAATGAACACATGATCCTTAACAAAAGGAAACAAAGCTTGCACAATCGAAACATGATGTATGAAACGAGACCACCACAATATTAAAGTGGCATCAATAATCACATAAGTAAATAAATACTGCCCTGTCGTCGTAAATACCTATAATATAATAATAATCCCTGTCTAAGTATCACATACTAATATTTCATTAATGATAGACACAGGAACAGCAGTTTCCTTGTTATCGGATAATTCCTTTAACAAATGGTGCAACTTAGATCCCCAGCGGGTTTTATAAACTAAGATTGAACAGGTGATATAAAATTGTCACATATGACAAATAATAAATGAACAGGTATTAGGGACACTAAACCCTTCCTGTACGGTTAGACAAAAACTAACCAAATACACATAATAATATGCACTAAACATAAAATAATACATTTTAGGTATTAATGTATTTTAATACAGGATTGTCCAGGCCAAAATATAAGTCCATATATATGTATTGAAAAAACAAAACAAAAAACGGGAACTATTCCATTATCATAAAGGCCTACTGCAGATAATACTATATTACCACTAAATTTCGTCCATGAATCGA
Organism: Petrolisthes manimaculis; assembly: GCA_034508575.1. Classification (NCBI taxonomy): domain Eukaryota; kingdom Metazoa; phylum Arthropoda; class Malacostraca; order Decapoda; family Porcellanidae; genus Petrolisthes; species Petrolisthes manimaculis. The sequence goes on from JAWZYT010005535.1 coordinate 40,699, forward strand.
AGGTAGAGCTTCCATCTCATGTTACAACCACATATTAGTGTTCTATCCTTAGTAGAGTCTGGGAAAATAACCTGGGAATGTATCTACTTTCACTAATGTAAAGGATAATAATATTGCTACTATCTATATCTTTAAGAAATCAACTACCAATAATCAGGTAAAGAAAATGACATATTTATATGATCGGTACAAGATGGAAGTTAGACTAAATACCACAAGAAATATATCAATTTTAACCGAAGAGTTAAAAGATAATCATATAAGGGAGAAACTTAGAAAATTGGTCAGGAAACGATATTTTCTAATTTATCGTGATAATTTTATTAATATACTAGCCACATATCAAAATGCGATTGCCCTACCTGGTAAAATTTTTAGGAATAACCTATTTATAAATAAGCATATAGGCGACCATACCTTATACAAGACAGAAAATTATAAATGATAAATGAAATGTTGGATGAAAGTATTATTAAGATTTTAACTCCCCCTTTTAACAGTCAAATGTTTTTGGTTTCAAAAATGATGGTGAATTTAAGCCAGTACTTCTTTACAGAGATATAATGCTACAAGTAAAAATAAATATCCCCTCCATCCTTTAAGGATGTTTTCTCTAACATTGCTCAAACAAAACATATTAAAATTGGTCAGTGGACACTGGCAAGTAGCATTATATAATAATACATTTAATACGTCCCATGGTTATTATGAATACATTCGTAGACCATTTGGGTTACGTAATGCTCAATCAACATTTAAGCATATGCTAAATTTTCGTGTCAGTGTTATTAATAACGTAGTCATCGCTTACCCAGACAATTTGATTATTTTTCTAATAAGGTACAATCACAATATTTAACAATAAGGAAGGTTAAATAGACATTGAATTAGGTAGGCCTCAAACTTTAAATATATATGTTTCATTATATTACCAGGATATTATAATGATAGGTTATACATTAACCACCACTGGGCTCCATACACAAGCATAAAATACGAACAATGACAGTCAACTAACGAAAAATCACTCGAGTTTATGTTCGTATATAGAGAATCATTATAAAGAAATTTTTCCCATTTAACAAACGCACTAAATAATCTCCTCAGGAGAGTGACAGATGTGTATGGAAGTCAGAAAAGTTAATAAAGGTTAATTAATGTCAGCTCCAATTCATGCATTTCCATCTTATTCATTACCTTAATAATAATAATATCACGTGTACAGATGCTTCTTCAGTAAGCTTAGGCACTGTACTTATGTAAGATATAGCTAAGTTCTACGTCGGGTATATACTTATGCATAATGAATATTTAATGCACAGCAAACTCGTTACTCTGTACCGGACCAGGAACAATTAACAAATAATGTTAGGGGCAATTCGTACTTTTAGAAAATCGTATTAGGCTATCCTTTACAAATACTCGTGAATCACTAATATATTCTTGGCTTACTATAATCTCAAACCTTAGCGTGAAAATTACCCAGATATTATCGAACCATTAAGGAATTTCTCTCACATATTGTTATTAACTACCTTCCAGGATGATTATAAAAAAAAAAAAAAAATAACAAATCCCTTAAACAATCATCTTGTCATTTACTTCCGAAGTCACTCATGGACGTGGTAAACATGCATAAACATTAGCAATTCCTATGCTAAAATATACTAAGACATTATTTAACTCTGAGGATGAAACTAATGGACGAGAATTACAGTCACTTAAATAACTTTCCCTTTATGATAAGATTTTTACAAAAAAAAAAAAACTTAGTAAAAGTGACTTATAAACCAATGAAAGTGATACATTAAATAATGCTTCCCTCAGTGTTAATTACCCTTTTATCAAAATGCAACAGGACATCCTGGGAGAGAATATCAAAACAATCTCCATATAATATATTATCAACATAAACTATGGGTAGATGATAAAACATATATCGCTCAGTGCGAAACATGCAATGCTCCATGACAGGAATATAATCCTGGACGAATCAGGAGACATAATAGGAATAATTCTACTTTCCTTACCAATTACAAATCAGGGCATAAATAAACTATTACCTATGGTTAACCATTTTTCTAAATATTTAGTGGCGGCACCACTACATGATAAAAACCGCAAATAATACGTGCACATATATCTAATCCCAAATTATTTTATGCCTATATACATGTCCCAATATTATAAAGATATCTAATTTCTACTAATTTGAAGCAAACGTTTGTATAACCATATCTCCCCATATCTCCCAGCAGCTAATGGGTAACAATACGGCAAAACCGTAAAATACTACAAGTACTTGGTGGCACAGAAACAATGGAAATCCCTCCACATGGAAAGACTGCATCAAAAAAAATGACAGTCTATGAATACTACAAAACATGGAAATAAAAGGAAAAACTCCTAATCAAATACTATATGGCGTACAAGAAACGTCTTTCATATAATTATATGAGATAACAATTGCCACACAGAAGCCAGGCTACAACAAGGACAACTTCGCTGAACAACAGTGAGTTGCAGTTCAACAATTTCATCATGATGTACAAGCAATTTTCGGGCTTGCAAGGAAATAATGCGTAATCGCCTACACAAGCAATTTTCGGGCTTGCAAGGAAATAATGCGTAATCGCCTACACAAGCAATTTTCGGGCTTGCAAAAAAAAAATGCGTAATCGCCTACACAAGCAATTTACGGGCTTGCAGGAACAAAATGCGTAATCGCCTACACAAGCAATTTACTGGCTTGCAGGAATAAAATGCGTAATCGCCGGTCTAATAAAGCAAATAATTCAAATGTTCACTCCAGGTGATACATAAAATAATACGGGTACCCGATCGAAGTTTAAAAACTTCACACAGTCATATCTTTAGTAGGTAATAAACTTATAATAAAGAATATTTTTACCAGGCGGATGATATTGTATATGTAAACAGGATAAAGAGATTGGTAAAGCGCGCAAAACCATCCAAAATAAAACCAATCCATATCACTGAAACATAACAATTTCCTCTTCTTAGTAAATTTATCCCTACTATATACTATATAATGAAATAATCAATTACAAACATAAATCCGATCGGTTTACTATGAAATAAAATAATATTTCTTTTTACAGATGTGGCCCAAATCAACCTATATGGATAATAATTTTTGTCTCTACTCTCAACAGCTCCTGGCAGAACCAGACGAGGAACACAACGCAAGACAGATGACGTCTTCAATCCGAGAGCTCTCGTATACAATTTTATTAACAAGCAGATGAAAAGAAAAGAAAAATAAATAAACTAAGGGTGACAAATGATATAATCACTATTTCTTACTCTTTACAGATTTTATCCCAGTGAGCAGTGGCTACAGCTACAAGTATTTACTGATACACTAGTTTATTTGACAGGTATCACACAAATTGAATCCAGCGACTAAGGTAATATTGTTCGCTTATTATACAAAATATATAATGGCTTGAGCCATCACCACAGCCCAGAGCGTGGTTGGGAAAATTTTTACGTGTATTTGCGTGAACATTATTTGGTACTGCTTACATAGTGGTATACACATATATCCTATAAAATAAAGGATTATGAGACAAACTGTTGCATATCGTGGTAAGTGTAACAGGTAAAAAGCATTGCACAGATATTAAATACGAATTATAGAGCTTTACTTAACCAAAAGAAAATATTCACATATACTTAGTAGGCTTCTATTTTATTTCTGCGAGAAGCAGGAAGCTGTATTACGAGTACAGAAACTTTGAAAGAAAGTACAACCATTTATTAGGAGAGTATTTACTGCGGGTAAGATAAGATTAACTCATACTTAATAACTATAATATGCAAAGGAAAAATCAGTGTGAAGTACTATCTTACCAAAATATCTTTCTTCCACCTATTTGAAATATTATTTAAAATCGTGCGTAGTATTTTAATACAAGATTATATACTCATTATTATTCCCATAGAAGGTAAAGTATTATTCATAAGCTACGCACTTCAAGAATTCCCAATGAAAATAGAAATAATCTTTTAATGTTCAAAATTCCTCCTAGAAGTATTATACTTAGTGATGATGTCATCAATGACACACACTCCTCAAGTACCATGTTGCATGTCTTCATTTATATGTTGGTCCTGCATAAATATTGGCAAGTATTCCTCCAAAGGATGCGAAATCTCCACTTGCTTTGAAGCAATTCAGGCACTATATGCATGTAATTCATATCTATTACTAATCAAACCTCTCTTATATCATCAAATTTCTATTTCTACTATCTATACTTACCTACTGATAGACTATTAACAATATATTACCCTACTCACCCTACACATGGCATGGATTAAGGCTACTGTAGAGAGGCAGACTCAGATAAAATCGATTCAAGGGAATCGTTACATTGGAAAATAAAATATATAATTGCTAGACAATATATCCCACTCTCTTCCACCTTTCAATATATTTCATTTAATATCGACTTGTTTAATATCTCCCTATTATCAGTTGTTTCAGAAAAAGTGAAGCTGGGAAGTTATTCAAGGAAACTGGGAATCAAACATCCTGCTAGTATCAGTTGGTTACTCCATATATTGATGAAAATAAAACTTGGTACAAATATTTATTATCCCATGTCTTATCTTTCTGGCAGGTACTATAACATTTTTATATAGAAAAAGTCTACTGTCATATTTTGCATTGTATAAGAGAACTCTATCAATGTAGACTGAATTATCTTGTTATGGAAAATTAACATTTAGTTGTTATTGCTCAGCCACAACATAGCAACAAGGCCTCTTCATTAATGTGTGAATTTTTAGCATAGGTTAGCTTATACACATAACTACAAGCACCTAGCTCAACACATTAATTTTAAGATTATTTCTTTATGTATGTACCAGTGTATTTTATTCATGTATTGATGTTCATTTTAAGTATATGATGTGCCTATGGCTTTGATGTCAATTTTATATTATTATTGAGGTATTCACTGATAATATCTTAGTTATTGTGTACCCTACCTACATTGTATGTTTGTTTCCACAATCAAGGTTATCTGAGGACAGATAGATAAGGGTAGCGGCCGAGCATTTGTACACAATAAGGCAAGTGCTGTATGCCACAATCATAAGATAATAAACAGGTAAACAGACTGCCTGCCTAAGACCCTGTACACAAGATAAGCAGAGGGCAGATATTGGTAATAAACAGTGTGAGTCACAGTGGTACTCATGTGAGAGTAGGGAGAGAGTAGAAAGGAGAGTAGGGAGAGAGTAGAAAGGAGAGTAGGGAAAGAGAGTAAGACTCCGACATAACCAAGGAATGGTCACAAGGAGATATGCCTAATCCACAGATAATATAAACTGATTAATGTAGCAGACTAGGTATGACTAAGACCACGAGGACTATACCTCATGACCACATGACAACCAGACACGTAACTTTCCTACCACATGACCCACGTGGCATCCGGCCACGTAAGCATGACAACACACAGTAATAATTGTATCCAAAGACAACTGACAACTCAAGTGAAATTGTATATAAACAGTGACACTTACCTAATAGGTAGGATAACTTAAACTGTCTCCCAGGGCTATAGGCTTGTCTCCACAGAGAGAGACTATATACATATAAGACCAGGCACATCAGTATCATTCCCTGTGTAGATATAAGTGTATATAAATAAATGTATTAAGCCTTGAATAAGAAACTTGTGAAATCAATTACCTAAGAACACCACTCCGCCGAACTCGCTACCAACAACTAACAACCAACAACCAACAACTCACTACAACAACAATGTACTGTACCAGATTCTTTGAAGAGACTAGAATCAGGACTGGTACAAAACGAATGTACAGTCACGGGCACTAATACTAATACATTCTCTGGTTGAAGCTTTGGACAGTCCATCAATTCACCAACGAACTATAAATACCAATGGAAATGTTATTGAGGTTTTATTTACTGTCTCTAGGTATTCGAATCACACCTGAATACTTATCTGTGCTCGTGACTGTACTGTATACATTATTATAATATATATAAAAATAACTATTGAGCAGTAAGGGATATAATGGTTCTGTAGGCTAAATAATCACCTCAGCTCATGATGTCCCGGGAATAAAAAAAAAACACTTATATTTCAGCCTTGATCATCTAAGGTGTCACGATCTTATACACAAGAATTGCGCCGATTTTTTTTTTTTTTTTTATATCGTGTGTACAGTCAAGGGAATATTATTAAGGGCCCTGTGGTCTTGCATGACACTTGGTGGCTTCTGATTCCTCCTGACTATGCTATGAAACAAGCTCCTTCCATATAGGTGTGTGTGTTTCGTGGTAATATTTGAAGGACTCGTTTAACTCCAATTTACTGACTATAGCTACATCACAACAGGGTCCCTTAAAATACATCTTCTATAGGAAATTAATGTTCTCTTCGTCACTCAATTCGTATTATTTTGCAATACGAACTTGAACGACGAAGAGCTTTAAATTAATTCCCTCGAAAAAGTAGTTTAATATTACAACCCTAACTCAATCACTAGCCTTAAGTTGTATCCAGCTAGTCTTACTATTATTATTATTGTTGTTGTTGTTATTATTATTATTATTATTATTATTATTATTATTATTATTATTATTATTATTATTATTATTATTATTATTATTATTATTATTATTATTATTATTATTATTATTATTATTATTATTATTATTATTATTATTATTATTATTATTATTATTATTATTATTATTATTATTATTATTATTATTATTATTATTATTATTATTATTATTATTATTATTATTATTATTATTATTATTATTATTATTATTATTATTATTATTATTATTATTATTATTATTATTATTATTATTATTATTATTACTATTATCTTTGTAATAATGTGTGGCTTGTTTGTTTCATGTACAGTTGCCAAAAAAACATATTGCGATAAATCTTGATGGAACTTTAACCATAAAATAATATCCACAACTATATGTAGGGATTATAAGCATGTATTACACAAGGAAATATACATATCCTTCTGTAATATATATACTTATAATCCCTACAAACAACTACTATGGACAGATGGAGGATTGGCACACACCTACACGTCTTTCTCCACGACCATCAACTCGTCAAGGAAGCCTTCAATAGACCAGAGTTCAAAGATAGGGCAGACCTGAAGGCATTTCGATTCATGGATCCAGATATACGGGGTGAGTAGAGAAATGGTGTGTGTGTGTGTGTGTGTGTGTGTGGGATCCATACATAATAGATGAGTAGAGAAATGGTGTTTGTGTGTGTGTGTGTGTGTGTGTGTGGGATCCATACATAATAGGTGGTAGAGAAATGGTGTGTGTGTGTGTGTGTGTGTGTGTGTGTGTGTGTGTGTGTGTGTGTGTGTGTGTGTGTGTGTGATCCATACATAATAAGTGGTAGAGAAATGGTGTGAGTGTGTTGTGTGTGTGTGTGTGTGTGTGTATGTTGTGTGTGTGTGTGTGTAACAGATCCAGGATTGGTAGTACGTACATACATGTGTTTGTCCGATAGAATTAAATGATAACATGTGCACTCATAATTAAAATTCATCTTTGTTTGTCTTTTTTTTTGTCAGGGTTAGTAAACAGTAATGAAGATCTCTGGCACAACAACAGACGCTTTACACTCAGACAACTTAGGGACCTTGGGATGGGCAAGTCCATGTTGGTGTCGGTGGTGCAGTCCCAGGCGTCACTCCTTGTGGAAGAGTTGAAGAAGCAGACAGGGAGGCCAGCACCGATCCCTAATGCAATCACTTTAGCCATCATCAATGTCATTTGGCATATGGTCACGGGTAAGGGTCGGTCGGGTTAGGTTTGGTTAGGTTAGGCTGGATTACGTTAGGATAAGTTTGGTTAGGTTACGTTTGGTTAGGTTAGGTTAGGTTGGATTACGTTAGCATAAGTTTGGTTAGGTTACGTTAGGTTTGGTTAGGTTAGGTTGGATTACGTTAGGTTTGGTTAGGTTAGGTTGGGTTACATTAGGTTAGATTACGTTATGTTACGTTAGGTTAGGTTGGATTACGTTTGGATAAGTTTGGTTGGGTTACGTTAGGTTTGGTTATGTTAAGATTGGGTTACGTTAGGTTAGGTTGGGTTATGTAGGTTAGGTTACGTTAGGTTAGGTTGGGTTCGATTACGTTTGGTTTGGCTACGTTAGGTTATGTTAAGATTGGGTTACGTTAGGGTACGTTACATTAGGTTAGGTTACGTTAAGTTGGGTTATCTGAGATTTTTACTTGACAAGTCGATTTGAGGCGATAAACAAATACACGCTTTAGGTGTCTGTGTATTACCTTAAGGACCCTGTGATCGTGTATAAAAATGGAAGCTTCTGATTCCACCTAACCATGCCACGAAACAAACTCCTTCCATATAGGTGATGTTTCGTGGCAATATTTGAAGGACTCATTTACCTCCAATTTTCTGACTACGACACAGGGTCCCTTAAAGGAAAACATGAAGCTTCAGGGAGAAGTGAGGCAATCTTTTTCTTATCATCAGTTATCACTTACATTCTTAATTTCTGTGAAGCACTTCACTTTACATTTATCAGTTTGTCATTATTACATGGCATTATTATATCAAGGGAAGTAATCTGTTGTTGTCAAGGTCAAATTATAACACACGAAACCCTCTAAACTCAGTTGTAAGTTGCATGACAAGGGAGATTCTGTTTCTTGCCATAGTTTAGAGGACTCACTAATTTCCAACTTGTTAACTATGTAGTGTAGTGGATGCATCCATGTAATCTAATTGGAGGCTATCAATTCCTCCAAACAATGCTTGGAAACAGTATACGAGTAGGGGGTCTATTATATTGCTTATTTTGAAACAATAAATAAAACAAATTGCTTTTGAATGGGCGTTTAAGGGGTTAACGCTGTACTGTACATCAATGTAAATATAACTTTACTATTTATGTTGCTTTACACACAAAACATTTTTAACCGCTCGTGTTATCTGGCCGTATAGTAGATCTGCCCCAGACGGTAAGTGTACAGGAAACATACGGTTATGAGGAGGATCTACTGTAGCTACTCTCACGTTCTAGGAAAAGCCGTGTTTACGACTCCATAAACTGTCATAGACTCTGGAGTTTGGAAAAAAAAAAAAAAATAAAAATAAACTGCAGGTTCCCAAAACGCGCGAGTAGCACGATCCCCCTCATAACGGTGTGTTTGTTAGATAGATAGATATAAGAATAGCACAGCACACACAGAGGAGATACCACACCGTTTTGATGTCAACATGCTGCCTCATTGGTAACAGCTCGGTTGTAAATGCTTCATGTCTACAGTATAGCTTTAAACGCGGGTCAAAACTGCCTTTGTCAACAGAGCCTTACCCATTAATTTAACACAATATTCGCTAATGGAGGCAAGCATTTCCTACTACACACACCAAAGCAAACAAAGAAACAAGCACACATGCACACACACACAAACAAACAAACACACACACACACACACACACAAATACACAGTCCTTTTCTCAACTTCCAGGCAAGCAGTTCACACTAAAGGACCCCAAAATCAGACAATTTAGCAAAATACTGGATGAGACGCTACGCAAAATTAACCTCCTGATGGTGCCTGACTACCTGCCTTGGCTCCGCTCTCTACTTCCCAACACAGTCCTTCGTTGGATCTTTGGTATTAATGAAGTGTCGGACATGAGGGAAGTGTTGTACAAGTTCTTCATTGTGAGTGTTGGTTTTGGATTTGTTGTACTCACTCACACACACACACACACACAGAGCAAGGTTACTCATAGAAGGAGACTTAATAACTTTATGTGATTCTCTCTCTCTCTCTCTCTCTCTCTCTCTCTCTCTCTCTCTCTCTCTCTCTCTCTGTCTGGCACATATTTAAATTATGTTTGTGATGAGAGAGAGACTGAACCTTGTTTGTACCTAGGCACGTGTATGTATGTATGTTTGTATGAAGAGTAGGTCTACACTCACTTTGTACACATTCAACTTAATTAATTACACAAACAAACAAATTTCCCTTTTTTCAGGTTCCTTCATTTTGTTTTTGTTTTCTGTTTACAGTCTAAATCTGTAATTATGTGCATGTTTACTTTTCAGCTTACAAAATATTTTATTGGTGAATTAGAATGTCTCTGAATTCTCCAAAACTACGCCACAAAACAGATCCCCTATTAGTACCAATGAGGGCGGCTGTTTTCTGGTGCAGGTAGAAGGAATCTGTAGCCTTTCAATGTACAGCTACAGTCATATAACCACCAACACATTCCTACCATCGTGCAAATAAAGTAGTATCATATTTAAATATTATCATACAACACCTTATGTCAACTCAACCCCCTCAATTATTATTTATGAGGTGCTGCAAAATCATACAAGTGTTGTTCTTTATTACCAAAATATTTACTACCATGGAAGGAAATTGTCGGTGGATATTTACTACGATGGAAGGAAAGTGTGGGTGGATATTTACTACGATGGAAGGAAAGTGTTGGTGGATATTTACTACGATGAAAGGAAAGTGTTGGTGGATATTTACTACGATGGAAGGAAAGTGTCGGTGGATATTTACTACGATGGAAGGAAGGTGTGGGTGGATATTTACTACGATGGAAGGAAGGTGTGGGTGGATATTTGATTGTGGCTGTATCAACAAGAGAATATATTCCTTTACTCGCAGGATGACATCAAGGAACATCAGAGGACACTCGACCCCAACAACCCTCGGGACTTGATGGACGGATACCTCATAGAAATGGAAGAAAGGAAGGACGACCCACACTCTACATTCAGTGGTTAGTTGTGTGGTCGTATGAAGTAGTGTTTTTTTTTTTTTTTTTTTTTTTTTTTTACAGAATACAATAGCAAACTTATTACTACCTAACTTACCTTAATATCTGTGTGAGTATGTTTTTTTTTTTTTTTTTTTTTTTTTACAGAATACAATAACAAACCTATTAATAACTACCTAACTTATCTTAATATCTGTGTGTGTGTTTCTGTAGAGATTGTACAGTCACGATCAAAAGTCCAGCATCAGGTGAATGAAGGTGAGCCATTCGAGTTAATTTTATGGACTCTGGAATTATTAGAGACACCAACAACAGAGGTCAGTGTGTAATGAAGCCAATCGATAACACTGACCTCTGGAGTGTACTTGGGTAGGATGCCATTTCACTTATACTGCACAATTTATACTGCACAATTTATACTGCACAATTTATACTGCACAATTTATACTGCACAATTTATACTGCACAATTTATACTGCACAATTTATACTGCACAATTTATACTGCACAATTTATACTGCACAATTTATACTGCACAATTTATACTGCACAATTTATACTGCACAATTTATACTGCACAATTTATACTGCACAATTTATACTGCACAATTTATACTGCACAATTTATACTGCACAATTTATACTGCACAATTTATACTGCACAATTTATACTGCACAATTTATACTGCACAATTATACTGCACAATTTATACTGCACAATTATACTGCACAATTTATACTGCACAATTTATACTGCACAATTTATACTGCACAATTTATACTGCACAATTATACTGCACAATTTATACTGCACAATTTATACTGCACAATTTATACTGCACAATTTATACTGCACAATTTATACTCGTGTCTGTACAGAGGAGGACTTGACTGTGTTGGCCTTCGACCTGTTTGTGGCTGGATCTGAGACGACCACCAACACCATGATCTGGATTATCTACTTTCTGACCAACAACCCTCAGGTCCAACGCAAAATGCAGGCTGAGATAGACCAAGTATTGCCCCCGGGTACACAGGCCACACTCCAGGACAGAGCCAGGTTGGTGTCACACTACTAACACAATAGGTTTTCCTTTTACAGTGATATTACATTATAAAATAAAAACTCACAACGTTACAATGCTCTAACATAATAATAAGATGTATAATTATAGTCTAGTGGAAGCAGCAAGAATTATTTCACGCATCTGCCAACATTGTCAGACCAGGCTACAGTATGCTGCCAACAATAATAGAGAGATTAATTAACAACAGTACACACATTATTCACTTAAGGTGGTAATTCTTTTTTGGTAGATTGGAGTGCCATGATTCCTCCAAAGTATGCATGATAGGAAATAGGACCAGATGAGCAAATATAATAGTGTTCTGTTGCTTGTAATAGTTTGGAAGATTCGGTTGCTTCAGATTTACCAACACAAAACTTCTCCCTAAACTAACTGTATACCTCCACCCTGAAACCACTCGCCCCCATCACCGTCTTGTCTCACACATACAGTTACCAGACTTCTGCAACTATCAATCTCTGCTGCTTCGACTTACCTGTTGAAATACTTACGGGATACAGAACGATGACTATAATTTTATGGCAAACTATGATATAGTATCTACGACATCTATCTGCACTGTTCAAATGCAAATGTTTCATGATATAGATTAGAGGAATCAGTATATAGCCCTGTAATGAGAGATGACCCCCTCTATCAATGACAACTCTAATCATTATATGTTCTCTTCGTCTGCATAGGTTACCCACAAGAGATGACCCCCTTTATCAATGACAACTCTAATAATTATGTTCTGTTCTTCGTCTGCATAGGTTGCCATACACTGAGGCTGTGATTCACGAGACGTTGAGAAAATCAACACTGGTGCCATTGGGAGTACCACACGTGGCTTCACAGAACACCACACTGGGGGGCTACGTCATTCCCAAGGTTGTACACACACACACGCACACACACACACACACACCAACAGCTATAGTTTCGGATCATTTTTCGAAGCCATCTCATTGGAAGGTGTTGCAGTAAAGTCATGGTCTAATGTACTGCAATACCTTCCAATGAGATGGCTTCGAGAAATGATCCGAAACTATAGCTGTTGGTGTGTGCAATTTTGGTTCATAAAATTAACTCAAATAGCTCGCTTTTATTCACCAGGTTGCAGTACTAATATTAGACCATGACTTTACATTAGACCATGACTTTACCTACAGGGGACCATGGTCACTTGTTCCACCCTGACCGTCCATAACTCTGACCGCTACTGGGACCAACCTGACCACTTCCAACCTGAACGCTGGCTCGATCACAACAACAAATTCACCACCAAGAAGGAAGGATTCGTTCCCTTCAGTATTGGTAATATTTTATGTATTTGTATCTGTATTTATAGCTGTAATATCTTTAGTATTGGTAATATTTTATGTATCTGTATCTGTATTTATAGCTGTATCTTTAGTATTTAGTATCTTTAATATTTAGTATCTTTAATATTTAGTATCTTTAATATTTAGTATCTTTAATATTTAGTATCCTTAATTGTTGTTATTGGAATTTTATCTTTAGTATTTGGAATCTTTAATATTTAGTATCTTTAGTTGTTGTTGTTGTTGTTATTGGAATTGTATCTTTAGTACTGATAATATATAAAGTGTTGTTATGTACACGTGTTTCATGTATTGATATAAAGTGTTGTTATGTACACGTGTTTCATGTATTGATATAAAGTGTTGTTATGTACACGTGTTTCATGTATTGATATAAAGTGTTGTTATGTACACGTGTTTCATGTATTGATATAAAGTGTTGTTATGTACACGTGTTTCATGTATTGATATAAAGTGTTGTTATGTACACGTGTTTCATGTATTGATATAAAGTGTTGTTATGTACACGTGTTTCATGTATTGATATAAAGTGTTGTTATGTACACGTGTTTCATGTATTGATATAAAGTGTTGTTATGTACACGTGTTTCATGTATTGATATAAAGTGTTGATATGTACACGTTGTTCCAGGCAAGCGTCAGTGTGCTGGAGAAAGTCTGGCTCGTATGGAACTCTTCATCTTCACCACCACACTGTTCCAGACCCTCAACTTTTCCGTCCCTCCAGGCAAAACACTCAGTCTGGAAGTGAATTCTGGAAACGCCTTCTTTCGGTTACCCATCCAACAGGACCTCCTTGTTACCCTCAGAAAATAAATGCAACACACACATACACATAGACAAACACATATATATACACACATACTATTATACACACACACACATATACACACACACACACATACACACATACACACACACAAATACACACACACACAAATACACACACACACAAATACACACACACATTATGTACCAAACTCATAAATATATAATTCTTTTTTCTCTTCCGTTCTGGTTATTCCTTCGTTGTCTGTCTCTCATATTCCGTTCTTGTTCTCTTTCTCTGTAGGGGGAAGGGAAGGCTGAGGTGAGGTGAGGTGGGGTGGGGTGGTGGGGGGGGTTTGTGTGTGTGTGTGTGTGTGTGTGTGGAGTATTCTATATGACACTCACATCACAACAGTCGTATAAGTAAGTGGTATATAAAATGTTAATCCAATTCGTAGTATTTCATTTTCTTTTCTTTTTTTTTCTTATGTTTACGTGATTCGGGCATTTGTGTTACCAACTCGATACACCAGTTTGTCCGATCGTTCAGCATATCTTTAACACTGTCTTCACCTTCCTGTCACGAGCTTTAATTGGGAAGTTTTGTGTTGGTAAATCTGGGGCAACTGAATCCTCCACACTATTCCAAACAATAGAATGTACAGTTTCCTCCACATCCCGCTTTCACCAGTTCAGTGTTGCCATCGCATACACTTGGCATCGTGTGAGCTACCAGTTCCGACTCTCGCATCCGAAACACCTGTCATCAACTCTTACTCTTACTGGCAGGTGTTTCGGAAGTGAGAGTTCGAACTGGTAGCTCATACGATGCCGGGTGTATACGTTAGCAACGCTGAACTGGTGAAAGCGGGAGTGGAGGAGACTGTACAGTTGCCCACAGATGAAGCTGGTTTGGGTCGTTACTTGTGAGGTAGCTACAAAAGAGAGATAAGTGAAAAAAATATTTAGTTGGTTGACAGGCAGACAGTGAAATATTATTACTGTCTGCTTGTCAACAAACTTTTGCTCACTTTCCTTCCTGTTGTATACATCTCACAAGTAGCGAGGCGTACCAGATTCTTGTGTGGGCAACTGTACATACAAACAAATCTGAGCAGATGAAGGGGAAACACACACTGCCTCAGCCTCTACATATAATAATTATATAATTGGTATAAGAAGGTGATTGTCCCTCATGGTTGTTTGTTTATGTTTAGTTCGACAATATACCCCTCACCTCCATATCAAATAAAGACACAAATATTCAAAATACAATACAAGAAGGTAATTATTCCTCATTGTCGTTTGTTTATGCTCAGCTTGATATTATAGACAAAATAAAAATCAGTTTACAGGCCACCATTCTAAGAGTACAAAAACACAGCTTCATCATCAACAATACACCAAAACATTCTCTCTCTAGTTTTCTAAATCGTGTAATCGGATCAGTCAGTCTGTGTTGAGTGAGTCGTGTCGAGGTTTTGGTGTTTCGTTGATAAGGTCCTCGTTAAAGTGAATCAGTCACGTGTATGTCTTATTTTACTGTCACTGCTTCCTGGTGGAGTGATTCGCTGGTGGGGAGGTCACGTCGGCAAGGGAAATAAATGAGTGGATGAAGAGATGAAGAAGAAAGCTGCTTGGTATACAAAAGGACTCCCCTGCTTCCTCAGTCATGGTGATTTGTGATGCCCTGCAGTGGTTTCTTTCTCTACAGTAGTACAGCTCGTAGTCTAAATTTTCGATGTCTAACAGGATTGGAAGTGTTAAGTACAGTATGAAAATAAACTGTTACCTCTGTTTCAACATTATTGTGATATGGACTAGCGATTCGTTCTTCATCTCTACAGACACAACCATACGTGAATACAGTACCTATATACTATTGTTGCCTTACCCATTAGAGAGAGAGAGAGAGAGAGAGATGGGGGAGAGGAGGAGAACGGGAAGAGCCATAGGTGCATGTGTGTCAGTGGGTTTGATGTGATGTTGAGTTAGGGATGTGTCGGCAACTGGGGAATCCGGCCCGTTTAATGTATTGGGTTGTGTTGTTTACCAGTCATCAATTCATTCATTCACTCCGCGTCACGACCATTGAAAATAACAGGCCGTGGTGGCAGTATCATCGTTCCAGAGATTAATGAATGAAGCCTGGCCGGGGGTTTAGTTGGGCTGCCCACGAAAGTTTTATGAACCATCCACAATCCAATCTCTAAACGATGATGGTAATGATGATGATAATGATGATTTTTTTTTTTTCCTAGTGATGTACCGTACTATCATACATTTTATTTGCATTAGGATCATTAGGTTGTTACTTACCTTTGATAATGATGATGAAGTTTCTTAAGTCATTATTTTACACGGCTAGGATTCTTTCGTTTGGGTGCTTACAAACCACTAGACGAAAATTTACAAAAATATGTTCTTTCCTTAATTAATAATACTTAAGTACTGAATGTGCATTTTTATCTTAACAGCTAATTAATAGTAATAATTAATAGTAATAATTAATAGTAATAATTAATAGTAATAATTAATAGTAATAATTAATTGTAATAATTAATAATAATAATTAATAGTAATAATTAATTGTAAAAATTAATAGTAATAATTAATAGTAATAATTATTAGTAACAATTAATAGTAACAATTAATAGAAACAATTAATAGAAACAATTAATAGTAACAATTAATAGTAACAATTAATAGCGATAATTAATAGCGATAATTAATAGTGATAATTAATAGTGACAATTAATAGTGACAATTAATAGTGACAAT
>JAWZYT010005535.1:60000-67500 GCA_034508575.1 Petrolisthes manimaculis
AGAAACACACGAACCAAATAAAATTGAATTAGCCGAAACTTTCCTCCTCCTCCTCCTCCTCCTCTTCCTCCTGCCAATTGGATTCTGTGTATTATACCGTACAGTCGAGGGGTGAAGTTGTGTCTCTCGTCTCGTCCCGTCCCGCTTCTCTGTCATCGTATGTTGTTCTTGTTGTTGATGTTGATGTCGAAGTTTGTGGGAAAATAATTAATATGTTGTTGTGTATACACTGTAAAAAAAGTCTGTTGTTTTTACAGCTATTAACTGCAAATCCCTACAGATTATTTCTGTAAAGTATATATATGGTTTATTTCTGTAAAAATCATGGAAAAGTTAATGTTTACAGATAATTTCTGTAATTTCTGTAGTTTCTTTGAGTGTACAGACCCTTTCTGTATTTTCATACAGGGAATTTCTGTGTTAATTAATTTACAGTACTTTTCTGTAGAAACTATATATATATATATATATATATATATATATATATATATATATATATATATATATATATATATATATATATATATATATATATATATATATATATATATATATATATATATAGCCATGCATGCATGGACTGCAACACAAAAATTAGCCACTCCATTTTTTAATATACACATCCAAGCTACAAAGGAAACAATTAAGGGGAGAGTATACTTTTGGTACTTTACAGTGCCTTGATTCCTCCAAAGTATGTCATAAAACACACCCATATAAAGAAAAATAATGGTATCCTGTTGCCTGGAATAATTTGGAGGAATCATAATCTCCAAAAATGTCAGAACTATACCCTCCCCTTAAGGTACATTCGCGATTCACAATTTCTAATCCATTTTGGTGGAGTCTTCTACGAAACAGGTATACTTTCTGGATGACAGACCACTCAAACCAACCCGAGGCCATAAGATTTCTAACCAATAAAGGCTTGGCCCTTCGAATGTTGTATTGGTTAACTTGGTTTGAGTGGGCTGCTATCATATGTGTATACGAATATATATTCTTATCCTAGAACTACTAAACTTAAGAAACGACTAATTTATTCAATATACAATTAATAATACTTGGAAATTAATTTTTTGCCACCACACCTTTAAGTTATTTCTATGAGTGAAAATTGCTGATGATGTTGGCGGCAGTGTGTAGGGGTTAAATAATAGACATCACTGCTCTAGTCACCGGGGCCGTTGAAAAGACGAATTTGGCGCGTAAACTGACCAGCGGAGGAACACAACAAGTTAACAAGTCAAGAAATCAACTCCAGAATATCATCATATTACAGCACACCAAGACCTCAGCAGGCATTGTCAGGCAATAAGAATACTAAATAACAACGAGAAGATCCCAAGGAGGATGCAAAATTCACGGTATGTTATATAATTTTAAATATTCTTCCATGTACAGTAATGATGGCCTACCGGTCCTATAACTTGTTTCCCTATAAGAATTTTAACTTTGTAAACTTAATTTGTAGATGATTTCTAAGCAGCTGATGCACCAATGCAGTAATTTTGTATGGTAATAAACTAGGCAATGGCTTGTTATGTAGGGTTCACTGTAACTACAGTAAGTTAGCTACCGTACATATATATTTTTTTTTAATATTGAATGAACTACCGTTATTACATATAGTTTTCTACTTTCATTACCCACTAATTTACACCATTCTAATTTACACCAAATGCCCCATATTCAAATGGGGCATTTTGAAATTAACCTGACCTTACCTAACCTAACCTAACCTACCCTACCCTACCCTAACCTAGACCGCATCAGGCTACCGGGACCTAACTTGGGCATACTACTGGGACCTAACCTGGGCAGACTACCGGGATCTAACTTGGGCAGACTTTCGGGACCTAACCTGGGCAGACTACCGGGACTTATCCAGGGCAGACTACTGGGACCTAACCTGGGCAGATACCGGTAAATAATGATACAGTACAATAAATGTCTGGGGCAAAATACTGGGACCCAGCCGGATCTGGCAACACTGCTGCAAATCGGCAATTCTTTCAATGAATACTTTTTTTTTTTAATCCCCCCCTCCAGTAACTTGATAGATCATTTAAGGTTTGGATTTCCCTGTTTTATAGTTTTTATAAATTAACCTGACTTTACCTAACCTAACCTAACCTAGACCGCATCAAATTACCGGGACCTAACCTGGGTAGATAATAATAATAATAATTGTTCTGCATATATTTGCTACCATTGACAACATGCCCATTTGAAAAGTTAAATTGATCTCCCTTCATTAATCTTGCAAATTTTTATAACCTACTGTTCCTATCTTTACAGCCAAGTACCACAAGTGAATACTGTGAAAAAAAAAATGCCTCCCAAACCTTGCTTGGTATCAGTTGGTAAGTAAAGTACCATTATCATTAGCAAGTGAATATCAGTATGTTGATTGGATAGAGTTCTGAGTTAATGAAGTACAGTACTGTATAAATTATGCTTTTGGAAGTTTGTTTGGGAAAATACAGTACAGTATATAAATCGGTACAAACCATTATTTGTTTTTATAATAGTACTGTATTCTGTTTTATTATTTTAGGTGATTCATGGCTGACTGCAGGTAGATACATGCTTGGAATTGATGAAGTCATTGTGTGTGATGATATCCCTACATTATTGTTGGGGTTAGGAAAGTTGTTTGCTGCATACTACAACTTCAATATCAGTTATCCACTTGAAGTTACAGGATTACTGGAATTTATTCAAAGGTAACTATGAATTATTTGTTTATGATACTTATCCCATACATCATATTATATTTTTATGATGTGCCAGTTGTAAAGAATAGAGTGTATTGAGATTAGACTGGCTAGATGGATGCATACATTTATATTAAGATGAAGCTTTTATAATAGTATTGGAAACATTGTGTGGAAGAAGGTATGAGGAAGAGGTTCTCTACAATCGCGAAGAGTGGGACAGACTCTTAACCATCCGACCCAATAAGGGAAAATAAGGAGGCTAAACAAAAATGATGATATATTATGTACAGTGCTAAAACAATGAATGAAAATTTTAATGTAACTTCCACTTTCAGATGTTTTGTTGGAATTAACCCTGATCGAGATTCAAAAATACGGTGGTGGTGTACATCCAAGAGTCCTGTCTCTTATTAGTCTGATAGTTGATGTTGAATAGAGAACAATGATGAAGTCACACAGGGCCTCGGGGCTCTTCAGCCAGGCAGCCTGAGGAACTTCAACAACAACAACAAGAACAACTATAACATAAACAAGAACACCATATATCAAACAACACAAACAATAAAAATTATATGACTGATTATTTACATTAAGGCTGCTTTCACACGGACGTTTTTGTACGCGCGTTCATGAACGCGTCAGATTTTTGTACCCGCGTTCGACACGCGCTTGCTAGGCGTCCGCGTTTCAATTTTAACAGGCCCCTACCGCCACCCTGCTTTCCCACCAAATTCATTAATGTTAGTTCATTAATTTTATTAAGCTACGTGATGTATGAATGTATGTACCTTATAACAATTATTATGCTGAAATATATATGCATATTTAATATCAATGACTATATATCATACTTGAATGTACTACACACCACAGGTAATTGCTGCCAGTGTACTGTACACAAATGTAGTACCCACAAGCGTCACACATCCATCTGTATGTAAGGTTTGAGCAGGACTAGCAGAGTCCTCTCGGCTCTCACCCAGCTGAGAGAGACGGTCAACGACAGCGGGGCCTGCCTGTACGCGTCATATCAAGACGCTCGTGTGGAAGCTCCCATTGCCACCAGTAGCCAGTGACAACGCGCGAGTTATAAGGACGCGCGCGTCCTTGCTGGCTTGGACGTCTGTGCCGCATTCGACTAGCGTGCAACGCGTCGTGTGAAAGGTTCCATTTAACTCCATTGAATGTTAAAACGTAGCGTTCGAGAACGCTCATGTGAAAGCACCCTAAGGCGGTTTTCACACGAGCGTTCCCGAACGCGCGTTCGGGAACTCGACGTTTTAACATTCAATGGAGTTAAATGGAACCTTTCACACGACGCGTTGCACGCGAGTCGAATGCGGCACAGACGTCCAAGCCAGCAAGGACGCGTGCGTCGTCACTGGCTACTGGTGGCAATGTGAGCTTCCACACAAGCATCTAGGTACGACGCGTACAGGCAGGCCACACTAACGTTGACCTTCTCTCTCAGCTGGGTGAGAACCGAGAGAACTCTGCTGGTCCTGCTCAAACCTTACACACAGATGGATATATGACGCTTGTGGGTACTACATTTGTGTACAGTACACTGGAAGCAATTACTTTTGGTCTGTAGTACATTCAAGTATGATATTTAGTCATTGATATTAAATATGCATATATATTTCAGCATAATAATTGTTATAAGGTACATACATTCATACATCACGTAGCTTAATAAAATTAATGAACTAACATTAATGAATTTGGTGGGAAAGCAGGGTGGTGGTAGGGGCCTGTTAAAATTGAAACGCGGACGCATAGCAAGCGCGTGTCGAACGTGGCTACAAAATTTTGACGCGTTCTCGAACGCGCGTACAAAAACGTCCGTGTGAAAGCAGCCTAAGGATTCCATTTCATATGTGTTAAATTTTGCAATACTGTCTTTAGATAAGATTAAATTTATGTTTGTGTTAAGGTATTCTTGCATTAATTCCATATACTGTATGTAATTAGTGAAAGTTTTGTTATATATACAATTATGATAATTTCTGACACAGGAGCATTCATTCAAGAATATTATGGTTCAACCTAATATCTCCTTTGGTCAGAAATTTTGAATTATATCAAGGCTGTGATGCTTTACTTGATGCTTTAAAATACTGTACAGTACCTGTTTACTTATCTTAAGAGTTCCATTTCAAGTAATGAAGTACAATTTTGCAATATTTAGTTTTGATATAGCTTTTACTGTACACAAGTGTACACCAGGTGTCATCAGTTTTCTGGTTACAACTCATTAAAAGTTTAATTATACAGTACATATATTTTTTAATTATAATACAACATACCAATATTATATAATATATACATATGTGTGTGATGTGTATAATGTTATTCTTAATAGTGCATATAATTATGTACAGTCGCGACACATAGTCCTTGAACGGACTTCCCTAACACCGAAGTATACTATATGAGGACTATGTGCCGCGACTGTACAGACATATTCTGTACAGACAGCAGAATACAGAAAATAGAATTTACAGAAAATATCTGGCAGCACGGTTGCCAGAGATTTTCTGTATTCTTGTCAACGGAACTTTTCTGTAAAGATAAACGACAGAGAATATCTGTCTTGCAAATATACAGATATATGCCGTCAAATCTGTACAGAACCGTTCTGTAGAAAAAAATACAGAAAAGCTCTGGCAACCGTGCTGCCAGATATTTTCTGTAAATTTAACAAGTTTTTTTTTACAGTGTATGAGACTCGACGATTAACTTTTTATTATTATTATAATTTTTTTTTTTTTTTTAGATTTCTCATTGATGTCGATATTTGAAGATTATTAATGTTGTTGTGTATAATATTACGAGACCTGACTTTTAACTTTTTATTATTATTATTTATTTATTTATTTGTTTTTGAGAGAGACTTTTTATTGATGTTGAAATTTGAAGATGATTAAATTAATGTTGTTGTGAATAAGAGACGTGATTTTAATTTTATTTCATAGATCTTTTTTGCTGATATCGAAATTTGAGAATAGTTAATTAATGTTTTTTGTGAATATGAGACGTGATTTTTTTTTTCATATATAGCTTTTTCTCTCTTAGGTCTGAGTGTATAATTATGAGACGTGATTATCTCTTTCTCTCTTTCTTTTGTCTGACTATATGAGACGTGACTATCTCTGAGAAATTCCTTAAAAAAAAGAAAGAAAATAATAAGACTGCAAAAATAGTTAGCAAGCAAGCATCGAAAAAAGAAACTAAAATATAATTAGATACAGCATACTTTTGAGGAATCAGTAGCTCTCCCCCCTAACCCCCCCCCCACCCCACCCCCCACCCCCCACACCCCTCCAATTTGCCTAAAACAGACTACTACTCCCTTGATTAAACACGAAATTAGCATACATTGTGTGTGTAATCAGCGAGTTCATTAATATGATTAGGGAGGGATCACGCCAGCCAGCCAGTGGGACTCAGGACGTGATCTGGTGGTGATGGTGATAGTGATAGGGTGATGGTGGTGATGGTGATAGTATTGGAGGTGGTGGTGGTGTTGGTGGTGTTGGTGATGGTGATAGTGATAGTGATAGGGTGATGGTGGTGATGGTGATAGTATTGGAGGTGGTGGTGGTGATAGTATTGGAGGTGGTGGTGGTGGTGTTGGTGATGGTGGTAGTGGTGATAGTGGTGATGGTGTTGATAGTGATAGCATTGGGGGTAACCTACATGAGTAACCTACAAATGAAAGAACCTAAAATGTTTGAACCCTGTGATGTAGTCAGAAAATTGGAGTTATACAAGTCCTCCAAATATTGCCACGAAACACACACACCTATAGGGAAGGAGCTAGCTTGTTTCGTGGCATGGTCAGGAGGAATCAGAAGCCTCCAATTTTTATTCACGATCACAGGGTCCTTGAGGGGTGCAGGAATAGGGGGACAGGCACAAAAAGGGGGACAGGCACAAAAACAAATCCTCACTTGTATACAAAGGTAGACTTGTTGCCAGACACTGTGTGGAGGAAACTGTAGCCTTCCAATCCACCACGTGTTAACAGAGAGAGAGAGAGAGGGGGGGTGAAGAGAGAGAGAGAGAGAGAGAAAGAGAGACAGAACAGAGAGAAAGTAGAGAGAGAGGGGGGGAAGAGAGAGAGAAAGAGAGACAAAACAGAGAGAAATTAGAGAGAGAGAGGGGGGGAAGAGAGAGATAGAAAAAGAGACAGAACAGAGAGAAAGTAGAGAGAGAGGGGGGGGGAAGAGAGAGAGAGAAAGAGAGACAGAACAGAGAGAAAGTAGAGAGAGAGAGAGGGGGGGGAAGAGAGAGAGAGAAAGAGAGTGAAAACAAACAAGAGTGATTTAATTAAATATGAGTGAGGCAGATTCACTGGATTTATGAATATTTTTGCCTCACTAATGAAGAGGCCTTGTGTTAAAAAGGGTCATAATATACTCTTGCTACATTAGAGTAAATTGATTCCTCCAAACTTATGCCAGGAAACAGGACCAACAGATTAAAATAAGGGGACATTGGAGTGCCTTGATTCCTCCAAAGTGTGTCTGGAAACAAAGTCTAATGGATAAAATATAATGGTATCACGTTGCTTGGAATAGGTTGGAGAAATTGGTTGCTCCAAATTAGATACTGTAGAATAATACACCCTGTTGCTTCATATAGTTTGGAGTACAATAAGTTGCTCCAAAATTTCCAACACTGTATTTCCCACATAATGTTGGCTTGTGAAAATTGTATAGGGCTTAAAATTCCACCTTTTGTTCAAATTAAATCATTAATAATATTTACT
>JAWZYT010005535.1:75000-85000 GCA_034508575.1 Petrolisthes manimaculis
CCGAGCCCGAGGAAGGAATCGAATCGAAGGATGCCATCATGCCAGTCACCAGTGTTGTGTGAGACGTGGTGGGGGATAGACGTAATTCGCTTGCTCGCTC
This sequence comes from Petrolisthes manimaculis, assembly GCA_034508575.1. Taxonomy (NCBI): domain Eukaryota; kingdom Metazoa; phylum Arthropoda; class Malacostraca; order Decapoda; family Porcellanidae; genus Petrolisthes; species Petrolisthes manimaculis. The sequence continues at coordinate 75,101 of JAWZYT010005535.1, forward strand.
GCTCGCTCTCTGTCTCTCTTCATTTTTTTTTTTTTTTTTTGCTGTACCTAGAGAGGCATAATGTGTTGTTTGTCATAGCAATTGGAGTTTCTGGTTGCTCCAAAGTACGGCAAAAAACAGATCACCTCGGTTAATGTTCTATAGTCTGTTTTCTTGGATTATTTGGAGCAAATGTAGACTTCATCCACGATCAAAATACCTTTTCCTCTAGTATACACACACACACACACACGCAAATAAACTTCAGCTCTTATACCTTAAAAAGGAATATAATGAAAGAATCGCTCAGTATCCGAGGAAATTAGTATTTAAGATTTCAATATGTGGTATTTGGACATTTCTCCCTGATTTGGTTACGTTTGTGATTGTGTTGTGTGTTATTTATAGGCATTTTATTTATAGTTATTTATAGTTATTTTGTTAAATCTGGAGCAAATTATTCCCTCCAACTATTTCAAGCAACAGGAGCCACCATTAATTTGACACATCTGCTGGTCTTGTTTCCTGGCATACTTTGGAGGAATCAAAAGTCGAAAGCATGTACCAAAAGTATATTGCCTCCTTAATCATTAATATGTTTAGGCTCGATGGCGACTCCTTGGTATCGAATTTGAAATATGTCTACAGCTGTGATGAAAAGTGAATGTTTATTATATTTCCAGGTGAAATTATACATATATTTGCGTGTTTATGTATTGGGTTTCAGGATAATGAATGACCCTGCCTACCAAGTGATACCAAGTGATAAATAATTCATGAAAACCTTGTACAGTTGAGGAAGTTGAAAGTGCAAGAAAAGAAAAATCTGACTGTATAATTTATGGTAACATCTGCAGTTGTTTGTAATAAGCCCTACTCGTATCTTTATGAATGAATCAGTACTATAAGAAACCACCAGAGCCAAATGTAACGTGGAATGTGATTGGTTGAATTGTGAGTGGTGAAAATGATGTTGCCATATACAATAATATTTTTTTTTCTTGCACTTTCTACTGCTGGTGCCACTTGAAAGAATTGTTTACAACTTTATATCGTGGGTGGAGATGGTGAATATTCGCTCCAGTAGGCCGAGGCTATACGAGGCTAATATAAAATGGAATTCACACACACACACACACACAGACAAACTCACAATAACGTGTTTCCTTGTTTGTGTCTGGCTATTTATTAGTGAACCATTCTTAATTAAGGGGTTAATTCACTCTTGGTACATTGGAGTGCCTTAGATTCGTCCAAAGTATGCCAGGAAACAACAGGACCAGTCAGAAGATGAACAAAAATAATGGTGTTCTGTTGCTTGGAATAGTTTGGAGGATTCAGTTGCTCCAGATTTACCAACACAAAAGTTCCCCCTTCATTACTTAAGGATTGTGTATGAGACTTGATGGCTTCTGATTCCTCCTGCCTATGCCACGTAACAATCTCCTTCAATGTATGTGGTTGTTTCGTGGCAATGTTTGAAGGACTCGCTAACCTCCAATTTTCTAACCACTGCGCGGGGTTTCCTTAAAGGGATGTAAAACCGAATCTTAAACTGAGTATACGAGACACTTCCTTCGCTTCAAAGAGAGAGAGAGAGAGAGAGAGAGAGAGAGGATAGGGTGACAGTGAAGAGAGAGCTAGAGGATAGAGTGACACAGTAGAGAGAGAGAGGGGATAGGGTGAGAGATACGAGAGAGGATAATGACACAGTGAAGAGAGAGAAAGAGAGGATATAGAACACAGTAAAGAGAGAGAGAGAGAGAGAGAGAGAGAGAGAGAGAGAGAGAGAGAGAGGATAATGGTGACAAAATTAGCAATCAAACCCTCAGCAAAAACTAGGAACAAACATGATAATAATAATGATGATGATGGCGTGTGGACTTGTGTTGTTACGACTAGGGGCTGCTGGTGTTGGTGGTGGTGGTGTTGTGTTGTGGTTTGTGCTCCTCTTCGCACCCGTAGCCACTCTCACAACACACCAAGGTAAGGGAGGCTCATACTTTGGTTATTATTTATGAAAAAAAAACAAAAAATAAAGGCAAACTGTATGTTGTCTTTTGTTTTTGTTGTTGTTAATGTTGGTGTTGGTGTTGGTGTTGTTGTTGTTTTGCATATTTTGACCTATATTTTGTTTGGTAAATTTTTACAAGTTGCCGCCCCACCGCCGCCGCCGCCCCATCGCCCCGCCACCGCCGCCGTCGTCATTTTTTTTTTTAAATAATTAGTTGTTTTTAATATTTTTTGAATAATATATATATATATTTTTTTTAATGTTTTTTTTATTTATTATTATTTTTTTATTTAATTTTTTTTTTCGTCGTCGTCGTCGCCGCCGCCAACTCCGCCGCCGTCACACCCGCCGCCGCCGCCGCCCCGCCGCCAATACCGCCGCCGCCACTGTCGTTTTTTAATATTTTTTCTTTAATTGTTTTTTTAATAATATATATTTTTTTTTATTATATATTTTTTTATAAATTATTTTTTTTGTAATATTTTTATTATTATTTTTTTATTTAATATATATATATATTTTTATTTATTTTTTCGTCGTCGCCGATGCCGCCGCCGCTGCCGCCCCGCCGCCGCCGCCGCCGCCGCCAATACTGCCGCCGCCACTGTCGTCTTTTAATAATTATTTTTTTTAATTGTTTTTTTAATAATATATATATATTTTTGATATATATTTTTTTATTAATTAATTTTTGTGGTAATTTTTTTTTTTTTTTTTTTTTTCGTCGTCACCGCCGCCGCCCCGCCGCCGCCCTGCCGCCGCCGCCGCCCCGCCGCATCCGCCACCGCCGCCGCCGCCGCCGTCGTTTTTTAATTTTTTTTTTTTTTTTTTTTTTTAATTACATATTTTTTTAATGTATATATATATTTTTTATTATTATTATTTTTTTTTAATATATATTTTTTTTTTATATATAATATATATATATATATATATATATATATATATATATATATTTTTTTTTTTTTCGTCGTCGTCGCCGCCGCCCCGCCGGTAGTAGTAGTAGTACCGGTAGTAGTAGTAGTACCTCTCTCTCTCTCTCTCACACACACACATCTCCGGATACGGTCTCTCTCCCAGTCTCTCTCTCTCTCTTTCTCTCTCTCTCTCTCTTTCTCTCTCTCTCTCTCACACACACACACATCATCTTGCCAATTTTACCTTCCCTTTCTTCTTCCTTTGTTTTCCATGACAGTCGCTTTCTCATACCCCAGGCACACTTCATTCTCTCTCTCTCTCTCTCTCTCTCTCTCTCTCTCTCTCTCTCTCTCTCTCTCTCTCTCTCTCTCTCTCTCTCTTAGACGGATACTCTCTTGAATGGCATGGTCAGGAGGAATCAGAAGCCTCCAATTTGCATATAGACGATCACATGCAGCTATTGGGTCCTGAATTAAGGTGGTAATTCTATTTTGGTACATTGGAGTGCCTTGATTCCTCCAAACTATGCCAGGAAACAGGACCAGATGAACAAAAATAATGGGTGTCCTGTTGCTTGGAATAGTTTGGAGGAATCATCAGTTGCTCCAGATTAATTTTTACCAACACAAAACTTCCCCCTATTATTATTATTATTTTTTTTTTTTTTGTAATCACTGTCGTCTCTCCCGTCTTATCTCTCTCCCTTCCTTTATTTCCATTATATTCCTTCCCTCTTCTTCGTTAATTCTGGCCATTCTTCTGTTTTCTCTATTATTCTCCTCTTCTTTCTGATCTTTATATGTATTTATCTTTCATTTTTCCCTTTCTCTTCCTTCCACGTCTTGTTGTTTCATTTCTCCACTCTTTATCATTGTTTTTATATGTTTCCTTTCGTCTCTCTCTCTCTCTCTCTCTCTCTCTCTCTCTCTCTCTCTCTCTCTCTCTCTCTCTCTCTCTCTCTCTCTCTCTCTCTCTCTCTCTCTCTCACACACATTCATTTCCCCAAGTTCATTAATTTCATTTTTCCATTCCCCTCCTTTTATCACTTTGCTTTGCCATTATTATATTTTCTTGTTATTCCTTTCATTCTTTCCATCTCTCTCGCTTTCACTCTTTTATTCTCTAACTCTTTCATTTTATTCCTTCCACTCCTTTCATAATTATTTAGATAAGGTTAGGTTAGGTTAGAGGAGTTAGGTTAGATGAAGTGAAGTTATGTTAGATTAGATTAGGCTAGGTTATGTTGGCTAGGTTAGGTTAGGTTAGATTAGGCTATAGGTTATGCTGGTTAGGTTTGGTTAAGTGAGGTGAGTTAGCCTATATTAGGTTAGGTTAGATGAGATGAAGTTATGTTAGGTGAGGTTAGATGAAGTTAAGTTAGGTTAGGTTACGCTGGTTAGGTTTGGTTAAGTGAGGTTAGGTTAGGTTAGATGAGACGAGATGTAGTTTCAATTCTCATTTTTTTTTTTCACTCTTAAACATTAATTTACCATTGTTTCACTCCTAAGCATATTATTTTCCATTTTTTTTTTCACTCTTAAACATTTAATTTCCCATTTTTTTCACTCTTAAACATTTAATTCCACTTTTTTTCACTCTTAAACATAATTTCCCATTTTTTTCCCTCTTAAACATAATTTCCCATTTTTTCCCCTCATAAATAATATAAATTCCCATTTTTTTACTATTAAAATCCGTACTTATTTATCTATCCCTATACTCCCCCTTCTTCTGCTTCTACTCCTTCAGGTAGTAATGTGTGGCTACGTGTAGAGGCTGTGTCAGGAAGGGAGGCAGTACTTCCCTGTGAGGTGGTGGGGGCCTTCGACGCCTCCTCCACTTCCTCAGACACGGTGTTCGTCGTTCTGTGGTACCGAGATGGGGACAAGGAGCCTATTTACAGGTTGGTCTCCTGCTTCTATCACTCACTCGCTCACACTCCCTCTCCTCTCTCTCTCACTCGCTCACACTCCCTCTCCTCTCTCTCTCTCCTCTCACTCCCTCCTCCCTCTCTCTCCTCCCTTCCCTCTCCCTCTCCCCTCCCTCTCCCTTCCCTCTCCCCTCCCTCTCCCCTCTCTCTCCCCTTCCTCTCCCTCTCCCTTCCCTCACTCCCCTTCCCTGCCCTCCCAGAAGTCCTACCACCATTTCAACCCTCTCCCAAGCACCTCTCTCTCTCCTCCTATTCTTACTTTTACAACTCTCCCCAGCTCCTCTCCCCACCTCCTTTTCACCCTCATTCTCAGTCTCTTTTCCACCTTCTTTCTTTATTATATATACCTTTATTATCTTTCATACCTTTGTGTCCCTTATCCTTCCCTCTTTCATTCCCCTCCTTCCTACCTCGCGCAATCTCTCTCTCTCTCTCTCTCTCTCTCTCTCTCTCTCTCTCTCTCTCTCTCTCTCTCTCTCTCTCTCTCTCTCTCCTTCCAAACTGCTTACCTCCACTTCACAACCCCCTGTAACATGACCTCCTCTGGCTGGAAAATTGCTCTCTTTCCAGGGAATTCCAGGCACTTCCAGGAACATTGCTCGCTGAATGGAACTCTGGTCTGTCCTCTTATGGGAAACATTCTCTTGTTTGTGGTCAGGTTGGGGGGATGGGGGGGGGAGGAGAGAGGGGGGGATGTGGGGAGGAAGAGGGGGAGGGAGGGAAGAGGGGGAGGGAGGAGAGAGGGGGGGATGTGGGGAGGAGAGGGGGGGAGTGGCGGCGAGAGTATCGATTCTTCCAAACTATCATGTGCCATAAAACTAATAATTTAAATAACGTTAACTTGAAGTAGTGTATTTCCTGCATGGTATAGTTTGGAAAAATCATTAACCACAAATTTTGACACACGAGAGAGAGTATATAATTATAGCCTATATCTCCTTAAGGGGGGTGAGGGAGTAGGGGACAGGCTTGGGGGGGTTTGGGGGGTGTGGGAATAGGGGGGAACATGTAGGCTTGGGGTAGGTAGGTAGAAAGCCTGTCCCATATTATTCCCGCACCCCCCTAAACCCCCTACCCCAAGCCTGTCCCCCTATTCCCGGACCCCCCAAAAAAAAACCACCCCAAGCCTGTCCCCTACTCACGTACCCCCCTAAAAACCCCACCCCTATTCCCGCACCCCCCTAAACCCCCCACCCCTATTCTCGCACCCCCCTAAACCCCCCACCCCCATTCCCGCACCCCCTCTTCCCGCACCCCCTATTCCCGCACCCCTTATTCCCGCACCCCCTCAAGGGCCTCAGTAACTTAAGTTGGACAAAGTTGTGATTAACTCTGTAAATAATAAAAAAAAATGTTGTCTGTGGAGCCATTGATACAGTTGCTTCCCTTAACACACACACACACACACACACACACACACACACACACACACACACAAACACACACACACACACACGCACACGCACAAACACACACACACACACACACACACAAACACACACACACACACACACACACACAAACACACACACACACACACACACACACACAAACACACACACACACACACACACGCACACACACACACACACACAAACACACACACACACACGCACACGCACACGCATACGCACACGCATACGCACACGCACACGCGCACACACACACACACACACACGCACACACTCTCACACATACATACACACACACGTTACGACTTCCACCAACAACACAATTAACTCACTCCCTCTGTCCCCCTCCCTCTCTCTCTCTCTCTCTCTCATCTACTTATCTACCTCCTACAGCTATGACAACCGCCCCAGCAGACTCCTGAAGACGCCCGAGGACCGCCACACCCTCAGGAGTGGAGTACTGGAGGGTCGGGCCACCTTCCGTCCCGACCAGGTCCCAGCTCTTCACATCAAACCCGTCCTTAGCACCGATCAGGCCAACTATACCTGCAGGGTCGACTTTAGGATAGGTAGGTCGGTAAGGTGGATAGGTAGATGGGTAAGGTGGGTGGGTAAGGTAGGTAAGGTGAGTGGGCAAGGTGGGAGGGTAGGTAGGTAAAGTGGGTGGGTAGGTAGGTAAAGTGGGTGGGTAGGTAGGTTAGGTGGGTGGGTATGTATGTAAGGTGGGTGGGTAGGTAGGTTAGGTGAGTGGGTAGGTGGGTAGGTAGGTAAGGTGGGTGGGTAGGTAGGTAAGGTAGGTAGGTAAGGTAGGTAGGTAAGTAAGGTGGGTAGGTATAGTTTTGGTGGACACGGGGGATACAGAACTGAATAACACAGCACAGCACAGCCAACACAATATGCATAATACTGTTCAAATCAATTCAGCACAACACAACACAACACAACTCGATACAACACAGCACAACACAACACAACTCAATACAACACAACACAACACAACACAACTCGATACAACACAATACAACACAACACAACACAACTCAACTCGATACAACACAACGCAACACAACTCAACTCGATACAACACAACAAAACAAAACACAATTCGATACAACACAACACAACACAATTCGATACAACGCAACGCAACACAACACAACACAACTCAATTCGATACAACACAACACAACTCAACTCGATACAACACAGTACAAATCGCCTGTCAGACTAATAATTATATACATTCTTCTAACTTTTGTCTAATTCCTATATTATCACCATTATAGGCAGAAGTTTGTTATATTAAAGAGAGAGAGAGAGAGAATGAGAGAGTGAGAGTGTTATTTATGAGTGTTATGCCATTCCCCTCTAGGTTAGTTTGGTGTAATATAGCCTAAATGGCTGTGATAAAGTGTTGAAATATGGAAGCTCTGAGCCAACATTTGACCAAACTTGGCTCGGATTTTACAGTTTCTACGACCCATTAACTAACACTTATGTATGTACACCACCTAACTAACTAACTAACCCCCATCTACACCACCTAACTAACTAACTACAACCCATCTACACCACCTAACCTAACTATAACACACATCTACACCACCTAACTAACTAACCCCAATCTACACCACCTAACTAACTAACCCCAATCTACACCACCTAACTAACTAATCCCCATCTACATCCCCCACCTACAGCCTCCTCCACACGTACCCACCTGAGACTACTGGTGGTGGAGCCCCCCGGTCACCCACTGCTCAGGGTGGGGGGTAGAAGGGTGAGGGAGGGAGTGCTGGGACCTCTTCAGGAGGATGCCGCCCTCACCATCACCTGCACCGTGGAAGGGGGCGTACCTCCCCCCTCAGTGGTGTGGAGTAAGGATGGAAAGGTTAGTATAGTACAAAGGAAGGAGAGGAAGATTTCGTCTGTGTATAGTTGCTCTCTCTATGATTGTGTGTCTGTAACTATACATAAAATAAATATATATATAGCTTACATTTTTGTTCATCTCTCTCTCTCTCTCTCTCTCTGTATGTGTGTGTGATTTTGTTTGTTTGTGTTTCACTCACACTCTCTCCATGTTTGTCTGTCTTTCTACGAGTATTTATCTTTGTGTTTATCCATCTATATATATATATATATGTATATCTACTCCACTTCACCATCTCTCCCTTCCCCTCCCACTCCCTCACTCTTACTCCATCTATCACTCCAACTCATCCTCTCTCTCTCTCTCTCTCTCTCTCTCTCTCTCTCTCTCTCTCTCTCTGCGCCACATTCACACCCACTTCCTCAACTTTTGTATACATCCCCTTTCCCCACTCTCAGGTATTGGACGCGGTGTCAGAGTCTCACGGGCCCTCTTTGACCACCAACCAGCTACACCTGCCTCTCCTCCCCAGGGCTCAACACGGCTCCCACCTCACCTGCACCGCTACCAATAACAACGTCACCTCTCCCGCCACCGCTTCCGTCACTATAGCCATGAACCGTAAGATTTTTTTTATTTGATATTTTGCAATCTGGTTATTAATATTATCATTTTCGTCATCATCATCCCTGTGTATTTATGTGTGTGTGTGCTATTCAACTATCCATCTGTCTGTCTATCAATCTATCTATGTATCTGTCCATTTATCAATCTATCCATCCATCCATCCATCCATCCATCCATCCATCCATCCATCCATCCATCCATCCATCCAATCCACCAACCAACCAACCATCCTTTCATGTATTTTCGTATTTACATTACAACAACAGCACACAACAACAACACAACATTTCTCCATACAATAATGATACATATAATTCCTCTTACACTTCTCCCACACCACCGTCAGTTCGCCCCTTAGTGACCCGCCTGGAGGACCCCCCGAGGTACCTGAGAGTGGGTCACGAGTATCAGATAGTGTGCGTCTCGGCAGGGTCCCGTCCGCTACCCAATATTACCTGGACCTTGGGAAATCTCGCCTCACTACCGCCCATCCTCGCTCGGGTACGTTGTTGGATTGGATTAGGTTAGGTTGGGTTGAATTGGTTTAGGTTGTGTTGGGTTGAGTTGTTTTGTTTTAGGTTGTGTTGTGTTGTGATAGGTTAGATTGGGTTGGGTTAGGTCAGGTTGGGTTGTTTTGTTTTATGTTGGGTTAGGTCAGGTTGGGTTGTTTGTACACCCGAACTCGTAAATTCGCGACCACGTACACACTTAGATGTTTATGCCATTTGAGCTGGTAACATTTATTTGGGGAGGAATCAGAGTTGGTGGAACATAGTAGAGTCATATAATCTTTCACCTACAATGACACCTTCCCCACACAGTGTTACCAGCTCAGATAACAACATAAACATTTGGGGACGTGGTCGGGAAAAATGTACGAACTCGGGAGTGTACAGCTGCCGGCACTTATAACTGGTACAGATAGTCCATACTTCTCCTGTACCAGTCATATGTGCTGGCAATTGTACAAACATGATTATTATTCCCCTCCTCCCTGACAGACGGAACACGGTGTAAACATGAGCAGTTCCATAGTGAGAGTGACGGCCTCCAGGAAACACCACGGACAACGCCTTTCCTGTACCTCCGTCAACCCTCTCTTCCCAGCCAACCCACTCTCCGATTCCATACTCCTTAATGTTACATG
>JAWZYT010005535.1:87500-102500 GCA_034508575.1 Petrolisthes manimaculis
TCACTCTCTCTCTCTCTCCCCCAGATGCCCCGGTGTGTGAAGAGGCTGAGTCACTACAGGTATACTCAGCAGTAATAGGACAGTCTGTTAACATTACCTGTAGTGTCCTGGCGTCACCTTTCCTCCTCAAATTCTCGTGGGTATTCAACAACTCCGTCTGGTCTGAGAGGGTGTCAGGGGAGCAGGTGTTCTCGAGGCCAGGTAGGTGAATTATCGACGAGTGAGTGATGGATGTTGTTGTAGGAGACTGGAGAGCTTATTATGATTCCTCCAAACTATGCATAGAAACAGAGTCCCTCCTTATAAGACGTGTTTTATTACAGAGTTTGGAGGACTACTTTAGGTTCCAATTTACTGATAACTGATTTCTGATTACTTCTCTCTTAGAATTTATGTTTTGACCTGACAGAAATGTATATATTCCTTTGTCTTTCATAATAGAGGAGAAAGTGACTATTATGACTTTAATATATTATACTTTTTAAGGATGTTCCATTGCAAATAGTTGTATATTGTTGTAGATTGTAAAATTTTATGGTTATATGCTTTAGTTTTCATTGTATTTACTGCAAGATTTAAGACATTCCGTGATCATACGATGCATACGATGGTGTGGTATCAGTGCAATGACTCCATAGACAAACAACATAGCCGTCGTACCGGTACCACACCATCGTCATCACAACAGGTGTTCTTGCATACGGCCCACAGTACTGTACAGTCGACGGCAAATGTCCTGTCGCTAATCTAACCTGTATAATAATCCTCTTTCCCTGAGGTGGGAGGAGTGTGGCCCAGTTCGTGGTGAGGGGGCCAAGGGACTATGGCTCTCTGCAATGTTGGGCTCAGAACGCAGTAGGCAGGATGGACCAACCTTGTCTCTTTCACATCACCCCGGCAGGTAGGTAGGTGGGTGGGTCAGAGAGAGAGAGAGAGAGAGAGAGAGAGAGAGAGAGAGAGAGAGAGAGAGAGGAGAAAGTGGATTTGTGTGTAGGCTGGAGAGAGAGAGAGGGGGGGGAGGGAGAAAGTGGATTTGTGTGTAGGCTAGAGAGAGTCCTACTTACTGAGAGAGAGAGAAAGAGAGAGAAAAGAGAAAGAGAGAGTCCTACATATTGAGAGAGAGAGAGAAAGATAGAGATAGGCTATATAATTACTTACTTCCTCACTTACATTGCTTTCTTCCACCTACCGTAAATAAATACTCTCCTTCCTTTACTCTTTATTCACCTATAGATAATTATGACCTTACTAACTTACCCCATGTCTTTCAATTCATGTTATTGTCTATGTCTGTCTGTTTACTTATTTGTATGTCTGTATATCACTTGTAGTCTGTGTCTTTCGAATCCTGCTACTGTCTGTCTGTTTGTCTGGCGGCTGTCTTATCATTTTATCATAATTATGGCCTTACTGACTCACCCCACCCACCACCCCATTCATTCACCCCGTGTGGTCCTGGATCGTAAGGTCTGTGATTCCATGTAACTCTATGTAACTCTCTCTCTCTCTCTTTGTCTGTTTTGTGGTGCAGGTCGTCCTCAGAGTCCCATACAGTGTTCGGTGGTCAACAAGAGCTATGACTCCTTGGCTGTGGGTTGTATTCCGGGATTCGACGGTGGACTCGGCCAGACGTTTAAGGCGACGGTGAGTTAAGGAGGTTAATCATTATAAGGATGGGTGGAGGGGGGGATAGTTTTGTGTTGGTATAATCTGGAGCGACTGAACTGCATCCTCCAAACTATTCCAAGCAACAGAACACTATTATTATTGCTTGCTCTTCTTGTCTAGTGTTCACCTGGCATACTTTTGGAGGAATCAAGGCACTCCAATGTACCAAAAAAGAATAATAATTACCCCCCTTAAGGGACCCTGTGTTGTAGTCCGAAAATTGGAGTTATACGAGTCCATCAAATATTGCCACGAAACACACACACCTATGTGGAAGGACCAAATTAACAACAACAAAAAATGGTGGTCTGTTGCTTGGAATAGTTTGAAGGATGTAGTTACTGTACTTCAGATTTACCAAAGATTTACCAACACTGTATACTTTCCCTATAAACATTCATTAGTCATACGAGCACTATATTCTACAAGCTGCATGGGTCGATGGTTTCTAAGTTGATGGGAATAGAGGGATGTTTATGCTATTTATCCATCCATCCATTCATCCATCTATCTATCTCTTTATTCTTACCTATTCATCACCACTTAACTGATGATTACTAAGTTGATGGGAGATATAGTGTATGGTTGTTTATGCTATTTATCCATCCATCCATTCATCCATCTATCTATCTCTTTATTCTTACCTATTCGTCACCACTTTCCTCACTTCCTCTCACCCATCAAGGTGCTGGAGGCGGTGACGGGGAAGGTACACGCCACTATCACCACCTCCCACTGGGCCAACTTCACCCTCCGAGGCCTCACCCCCGGCCTCGACTACCTCATCACCGTCACGGCTCACAACAAACTCGGAGACTCGAAGCCCGTCACTCTAGAAGCCTTCACGTACAAGATGGCAGAGAATAGAATGAGTGAGTTGGTTGGGAGAGTTGTGTGTGTGTGTGTGTGTGTAAAAAGATGGCAGAGAATAGAATGAGTGAGTTGGTTGGGAGAGTTGTCTGTGTGTGTGTGTGTAAAAGATGGCAGAGAACAGAATGAGTGAGTTGGTTGGGAGAGTTGTGTGTGTGTGTGTGTGTGTAACAGTTCCCTCAAATCTCACTCATCCTATTCTCTGCCATCTCGTACACACAGGAAACGAAAAGGCCGAGGAAGTAAGCAGTTCAGAGACACGGGATGAACTGGTCGTAATAGGTAACCTGGTGGTGGTGGTGGTCGTAGTGGTGGTCGTCGTCGTGATGGTGATGGTGGTCGTCATGGTAATCGTGGTAATGATAATAAGGTTTGTAATGAAAGTCTGGAAAACTATATAGGCTATGTTCTTCTGTTTGTTTGAATGATGGTGCTTATAAATTATGGATCGTGAATGTACTGTACTTACATAGAATTTTATAAAACTGCATAATATAATAAAAATAATAATAATAATATATACCTATAATGGATCGTAACTGTACATATAATTAACACTGCACAATAGAATAAAAGATGAAAAAATATAATAATACAAAGATTAACACTGCACAATAGAATAAAAGATAAAAAAATATATAATAATACAAAAATAAATACATAAACATATTCCCCGTTGAACAGGTGTGCGGTGGCCAAGAGACGACGACAACAACAACAAGACAACAACAACGACAACGACGACAACAACAGGCCCGGAGATGGTATAGCACGTGAGGACTTTTTTTTTTTTTTTTTTTTTTTTTTTTTTTTTTTTTTTTTTATGCAGAGAGTGACATACAGAATAGTTATAACCGGTTCTTGAAATACTTATTATTATTATTATTATTATTATTATTATTATTATTATTATTATTATTATTATTATATCGAGAAGAAAAAAGCTTATGTTTCATTTATTATTTTCGTTTTATTTATTTATTCACACAAGGAGTATAAGAGAGATTATAAATTATTATTATTATTATTACTATCATTATTATTATTATGTGTATGTATGTATGTATGGTTGGTGTTTGTTTTTGCTTGATACCATGTTTGATTTCACCCCTGTGTTTGCCCAGTTTAGGTCCTGGAAATTTGCCCCAGTCACTTTATGATAGTTTGCCCAGGTTAGGTCCGGTAGCTTGCCCAGGTTAGGTCCCGGTAGTCTGCTGTGGTCAGGTCAGACTAGTTTCCAAATTATGTTTGTAAAACGGGCCATATCTCGAAAACAAGGCATTACCGAGAGAAATACCATAGATGAAGAGTGTCTTGGAATGGTCCAATATAGTGGATAATGATACTAATATAATATAGTGAACCCAGTTGTTCTGTAAATTTACCCAGGTCAGGTCAGGTCAGTTTCATGTAGTTTGCCAGGGTCAAGGTTAGGTTAGGTTAAATTAGGTTATGTTTGCTCAGGATAAGTCAGGTTAGGTTAGGTCCATGTAGTTTGCCATGGTCCAGCTTAGCTTACCAGCAGGTCATATTAGGTTAGGTTTATGTAGGTTAGGTCAGGTCAGGTTAGATCCATGCAGTTTGCTATGGTCCAGATTAGATTAGGTCAGGTCAGTTAGGTTAGTTAAAGCTACCTCTAGAACATATATTTTCTCTTTGATACTTCTTTATGGGATGTGGTTCTCTTTAAAGCCTCAATAATGCATTTGGAGCCCAGTGTGCTTTACGCATATTTCCTTTCTCTGTAGACGCGATGGCTTATGTATCGATGAACACACAGTCCCAGAATATTGTTACTACGGTGGTCAGTGATGGCGGGGAGCATACTGTCTTATAAGAGGGTAATCTTTCTTTGACCTTCATCGAATAGTTTGCAGATTTTTTTCTCAATTTCATTTTTTTTAGCTTTTTGACTCGGTGTTTGTTTATCGTCGACATGGTTTTCTCTATTTTAGTTAATTGACTTGTAGTGGTTTTTCCGTAATTATGTACGGTATATATAACTATTTAGAGTTAGTTCTCTATAGTACTGTACAGTGAATCTGTTGTAGATGTATTGGAGGGCTATCTGTTCCTCAAAAGTATGCTTCACAACAGATAACTTTTTCATATACTGTATTATTAAGGTACAGTTGGCGGCAAAAGTCGTGTCACCTCACTCAGCACTTCATGAAAGATAACATAATCATCGAAAAAACACATTCATCATACAACAATATGATATCCAGTGGTTAAATTAATATACTTCTGTTTTCTCAGTTTACGAGCCCATAAAGCTTATATAGTATTTCCATACTTTCTTCATCACTTGGCAGATGGGGTGACAGGACATTTGCCACTGACTGTACAAGGTTTTGGTATAGCTTAGAGGCATCAGTAGCTTTCCTATAGTCACCAACAATAGATTTTTTTCTCCAGAGTCATTTGCCGCTGACAGTAGAAGACTAGAGCGAGTATAAAGTCCTTGCATAACTTTAGTTTATACTGTATGTGCTGCTTGTGTCAGTCAATGATCATAAAGTCTTTCCATAATTGCAAAAAAATAAGCATGGGATAGGTGGAACTGATCTCCGGGGCTGGTGATAATTATTGTATTATTGTACCATTCTTCTCATAGGCTGTTGTATGGTCCAGTTGAACTACTGTACATTTAGACTCAGAGCACAATTCTTGATACATTAAGCAACGAGTTTGAGAATGTACTGTTGTTGTTGGTTCCTTAGGAACAAAAAAAAAACTAGGACAGAGGATATGAGTACAGTAGGTTCGCATAATTCGCATGTTCTCAATTGCTACTATAACTCATAATCAAATCACAATTACCAAATACTGTACTGTACCCTGCATTTGGCATATAAGATCTCTGTAAATTGTCAGTGTTAGGCAGTGGCCGCCCATAAGAAATTGTCCCCATATAAATATGTATTCATACTATGCAATATTTACGTACGCGAGTCCCTCTGTGGCTCAAATTGTCGCACAATATGCAAACCTACTGTAGTTGCTGTTTATTTGTTTTGTTTTTTCCATGGGCAACATTCGAGACCCTATTCTTTCTATATGACCTCTAGGCAACACCAAGTATACTTGCTAGTAGTCTATAAACTGGTATGTAACTACGATCAGTGAAGGACATTATGCTCACCCTGTGTATATTTTACTATAGTACAGTACTGAATAGATGATTACTTTAACCAAGCCGATGTGAGCACCTCAACAAGAGCCAATTTGACATATTTACCTTTACTAACACTTTAAATTTGCCTTACAGGGTTGTGAGATGCAAGGGAGTGATATCAGCAGCGGCACATAATCTGATCACCTCATCAGGACTCTCTCATGGCTGCTACAAGGACCAGACACCATGTCATCTGTAACCCATCTACCTCAACTCTGTCACCTTTACATCCCAGGTATATACACTGTAATTATTAATGTTCATGATATAATAGTGTAGAAGTAAAACCATATTTTGCAATACATGTTTTAGCTGACCTTCTTCTATGCTGTTTCCTTTGTACTTGCTGTGACACCTTTACACCATCTTTTCCCTTGTCCTACACAGTATTTCAGGCCTAAAGCAGTCTTCTTTCACCCTAAAATCAATCTACCTAGGGAGGTATTGCCTGCTAAAATGTAGGGAAGAGATTAGAAAAGCAATAGGAAAGTTGAAGATGGGAAAGGCCTCGGTGTGGATAACTGCTGAAATGTTGAAGTGTAGGGGGGAAGTAGTGGTGGAGTGGATGTTGCTTATATGCACATTAGCTTTCAGGCAGGGAGTAGTACAGAGGGGAAGAGAGCCATAATTGTGCCTCTTTATAAGTGAAAGGGGAGTAGGGATGAGTGTGGTAGCTATAGAGGAGTAAGCCTTCTTAGTGGGGAAGGTGTATGGGAAAGTCCTTACTGAAAAATTGATTGAAGTAACAGGGAATAAAATTAGTGAGGAGCAGGGAGGGTCCAGAAAGGGTAGAGGATGTGTGAACCAGATATTTGCATTAAAATCAACAGTGGAGAAATATATTGGGAAGGGTAGGAAGTTGCATGCTGCCTTCATGAACTTGGAGAAGGCATACTATAGGGTCGATAGGAGAGCTATGACAGAAGTGTTGAGGTTTAATGGTGTTTGCTGAAAGGCATTGAGGCCTTTTATGCAGAGGCAACATCATGTGTGTGGGCAGAGGGCGATCTAAGTGAGAATTTGAATATTAGTGTAGGGCTGAGACTGGGGTGTGTTATGTCACCATGAATGGTTATATGAGAGAGTTGAAAGCTAAAGTGAATGACCTGGGGGCGAAGCTGACACTAAATGGAGTAAATTGGTCCTTCGTGGCAAACTTATTTGAGGATAACACTTTGCTGATGGCTGAGAGTGAAAAGGAAAAACAGGGTGATGGATAAATTTCAGTCCATATGTAAACGGAGGAAACTGAAGGTGAATGTTGGTAACAATAAGGTGATGGTATTTGAGAGGGCAAAAACTGAAGTGATTGACTTTGCCAACAGAGTGGGAGCACTAACTAGGACTAAATGTTCCTTGTAGTTGACTATAGCATGGTAGGATTATAATGTGAGCATACAATACACCTCTTTCCCATAGTGGAACATTATTTTAAAACATTCTTTTATGATGTGTGAAGTAATTTGTATTTAATGTTGCAGGTGCATGAGTGGCTGGCTGGTAAGGAGACACAAGAAGTTGAGATTATGGAAATATTCACGTGAAGCTGGGCTGGTGGAAACCATGTTAGGAAGAGTGAGATCATGTAGGAACTGCCAGCCTTAAATGGTCGTTCACTGATTCCTCTCTTCACATCGTCTAGTCAACTTCTATATCATTGTAAGTAGGTCATAGTCAGCTACAGTCAATCTTTTTGTCATATAATGTTTCCTCAGAAGTAATGAAAGTTATATACAGTAATTGTTTTCATCACGCCTTTGCTTCTTGGGACACTTGGACACTTATATTTACAGTTGCCCAAGCATGAAACTGGGATAACTATAGCAGGTATAATGATGGGTCACCATAATCAGTACCTCATTTCCCTCTTTTCAATGGGTGAGTGTCTCTAGGACTGGGTATAAAATGATCACTTTTTGTTTTTAATTAGCCTTAAGCATGTTCTTTTGGGGGTTGAGTTTCACTAAGGGAAATACCACACATCAATCACGCCATTCTCATCTCTGTTCACATAAGCCTTCTCACGCTCTTTGCAGCAACCACCCAGGTTTCACAACCGTAAAGCATGACCCTTCTCACACATTCCTGCTGCATGCAGTTTTCCATTTGTGCTTTAGGAAAGTCCCCTAATTGTTTATAGAGGCAACAGCTCCCTGAACTTCTTTCAGGTACTACTAATTATAGCTATGGAGCTTACTTTATTCCACCTCCAGCATTGATCAGATGCCTAAAGTAACAGAAATCCTCCACATACTCCAGACATGAAGTAGGTTTTAATATATCAGCAGACAAAAAATCACATAATTTATTTGCAATATAGTTTAAGTTACATTCCGTAACCCCTGAAATGTTTCCAATTTTAGGAGTTATGTAGACCTACAAGATGTTCGCCACAGACCCAGACCAATCTTCATGCCAGTATTTGCTGCTTCCAAGAGGATTTTCCAGCTGTCTTTCATACCACAATAGTAAATACTTCAAGGTCAGATACAAAACATATGTATTTCTTTCTCTGATATTCATACTGAAATGAACATTGCTTCAAGGTTATATAAAAGTAATTAATACACGAGAGTAGTTGACAATTAATTACTTTAATCAATTATGCATAATTCAACATATTCAGACAGAAGCATTCAAAAACTTTTTTGTTACTCATGCAATTTTTTTTTTACAGGACGGTTTACTGTGGTTGCCTGTCATTCCAGTGGTAGTATTGTGAACTTAAAAATATAAAATATATTTTCTCTCAGCTTTGAGATCACCACTGTAAAGTGGAAGACGTCTACTACAACCAGAGTCCTGTACAACTTCAGCTTCTTGACTGTCCAGTACAACCTTCTGTCTGCCAACAAGATCCACTTTGTTTCATAATAAGTTGAGTAAAGCTATTCTTCCTATGTGTATTGTTAGGTAATACCAATTTTGTTCAGTTCTTTGAAGTGCAATGCTCATTCTTACATCCATTCCTTCAAAACAGAGAATCCTTTGTCACATCCCTACCATTTAGTTGAGTGGAGAGGTTTCTGGGCCATGCATCACAAGGATCATCCTTGTGATGCGTGCTATAATTGTGTGTCATACACACAGTGTCCCAGTGACTGCCACTCGCTGGCACCTTTAATATTCAAGTAGTTTATACTTTCCTTTTGTTTTAGTAAAAATATAATAATTTTATCCAGTTCAATATGTCTTAATTTGGGAGATTTCAGTGAGGATATATATATATATATATATATGTATATAAAAACAACTATCTATTTCTATAAATTTATTTTTTTTCTTTTACATTTTTAGGACCCTTGAAGGGAAGGCAAGATGCATCTTCTACCTCATAAGAGTGGGAGAACATATATGGAGAGGGAGGAATATCTTTCTCTCCAATCCACCTATGGGAGGGCAGATGGATCTCTCCATATTGCACTGGGCAGGAGAGTAATCTTCCTCTCTATAGAAAAGGGAGGAGGGGAGAGAACTCTCCTTTCCCCACCCTTACCCAGTCCACTTCCCCTGCCAGTGTGGGTTTTCTATTCGTTAAAGATTATCACAATAGTGATTCCTCTTGTCCATCTCTCCTTTCTTTCAAGTGTCCTGAAATGGAAAATAAAAGAGGTATTTGAAATGCATTTTAAATATCCTGTCACTGATACTTACACCAGTAGTTTTAAAAAATTGAGGGCCCTTACTGGAGCTCTATGAATTCTCCAAACTACTCCAGGCAACAGATTCCCTATTAGAAACACTGAAGGGTTCTGTGGCCTGGATTATTTGGAGGGTTCATAGAGCTCCAGTAAGGGCCCTCTATTTTAAAACTATGGGTGTTAGTCTTTCATCAAATAAACTATTTTCAACAAGGTGTTCTAAAAATATGTAACAATATTATTAAATACAAATTCTTAAATGGTCCTAGTGCAAAATCTCAATAGATAGGCAGTTACAGCAGAATGCCAGGGCACTGGGACAGGAGTGCTGTTACCTCTACGACTACACTGAGAAAGGAGGCTGGAATTATTAACATTTGTAGTAAATGTGGATGACATACTAACTACTATGCGTTTCAGCACCGGTCAGATGCTGTTTTTCGCAAATATATCATACTAAACGAATCGTATCAATATAATATTTCAGCACACTATCTTTAACACCCGGGCCTATTACTATATGTTAGGAGTTTACTGAGTGATATTAAGCCTAATCCAGTCATCATATCTAAGGCTTTATAGAGAATCGGATGAGTGTGGGGTACTCGTGTAACCCCTCCATCAACACCCCCCACACCACTCCTTCCTTCCCTACCCCACACTTTCCTTCGAATGTGTCGATATGACTGGCCAGCTTTGTGATATTTTTCACGAGTAAACTCCTTGCATAACATATAATTTATAGTAATATGTTATGTTAGCCATAAATTAGGCCCGGATGTTAACTGTAGTGTGCTGAAATATTATACTTATACAACAATTCATTTAGGAGATATTTGTGAAAAACAGCGTCTGTCCGGCGCTGAAACGAATATTAGGGTAAAGCATGTTGTAATACAATAATGTAAATGATTTAAATTTCATTAACAATCCTCTGACTCCAACACATTCCTAGCAGATCTGTCATATGCTATAACTGCTCAACTAATATTTTTAAACAGAGATAATGATGTGATGGAGAAAACTGCACTAGACCAGAAAGTTCTTGTAGCTACAAGGGAGAAGGTGGCAGAGGGACAGTCAAAGAGAGGAAAGGATATGGCATGGGTCTGAAGGGGTGCTAAACTCTCCAAATAGTGCCTATATTGTTGCTTAAGAAATAGTTCCCAACTGATTAAATGAATAGAAAATTAGTAATGTGGCTTCCTGTCCTGGCTATACCTAATGATGTACCAAACATCAGTCAGTCGGTGGTTTCTACCTACTGTCCCCATGACCTGAAGTGCAAGGGTGGCTTTCTCCAGCTCAGTAACATACCAGCTGTCCTTGACTGTATTTGCCAAACATTGGATGACATTTCAGGACATAGAGAAAGAGCAACTTTAGTTTTGGTAGAAAAAATAAATAAAAATGGGTGTAGATATGTAACAAGTATAGAGAAAAGTTTGATCAAGGATCTAGATTTAGAAGATAGTGCAAGGAGTATGTGGCCTATTTGTGAATGTAGTGACTTAAGTATGAAATGGGACACTATTGTACAAAAAAATTGAGGCTTATGACTATCTGATCATCTGGAATTATTACAATTATATATCTAATGCTGTATGTAACTGCTCTTATAGGAAATATAGGAGGTTTGTAGAAGAGAGTATAGAAATGCACGAGAAGTTAATCCGGGATTATACTCTTAATTGTCTGGCATTAGTTTAAGCACAGTATTCAAGACCATTGCATATCTTGTTGGGCTAACTGAATTAGTTTTAAAACTCTCAGTAGCATGTTAAAATGTTTGCACTTTAGTCCAACTGTATTATCTTAGGTGTAAGCAGTCTGTTTAGCTTTGGACAAAATTTATATTCAGACAAATATCCAAAAGCCATCAACCAAAGATTATATTTAAAAAAAATCTACTGTTCATAGAAAAGTAGAAAGTACAGTACCGTACTGTAAAGCAGCTAAGATGATTCACACACAGTCTTTAATGTATGAAGTATGTCAAAGAAAATGGACATTCTTATTAGTTTGATGCAAGTGGTACTGGTACAACTGCATTCACCTGACCTAGGCCATCCAGGCATGAATTTTACAAGGGCACTACATTTTCATCCGAGGTTTATATCAAGTGACCCTTATGAAACCGAAGCCTCTGGATGGAAAGATATAAACACTATCTGTCTACTACCTCTAATCTGTTGAACACCACTGCAAAAGATGTTTGACCAAACACACGTACTGTACTTACAGGAGTTAGAAATGGATGGTGGATTGAGAAATGAAGCAGCACAATGATCAAAGTTTCTCAATGAGAATTTTACAAGAACATACTAAAATTCATTTCAAACAGAAAGGATGCACTGAATTTAGCCAAAAGATAGCAATTCTAGGCACAGATTTTGTCATGAACTGTGTGAGAAGCTCAGAGCATGAAATTATATCTTTAGAAGAAGGGAACGAGAACATATAAAAAAATAAGAGTGTAATATTTACTTAAGAAGAGACACTTCAAGAGGGGAGTAATGGCCAGAAATTAAACATTGTATAAAAAGTTTAAAGTTTTAGAAGGAAATTTAAATAGTGGTTAGTGAAGCAGATCCAGAAAGCTTCAGTGTTGTCACATGGATAATCCCAACTATAAGCTACCGTACTTTCCTTATCCACATGTGAAATGTTGAAATTTTTATCTCTATTCAAGTAGAGATTATAACAAACCACTGGTAGCAGATGTTGCCATCTGAACAAGCAGTTTAACTCAGTGCCTAGTGTGAAATAACTGTGTTGAAACTATTATTATAACTGATTATAAAGTATATTCCTGTGCAATAACAACAAAATAACTGGTGATGTTCACTTTGAGTCTACAATTTTTAAATATCAAGCACTATTGAGACATTTGGAGATATTCCTTGGGTCATAGGCAACATTGATGGCGTTGACGATGGCTTGGTACTGGTACGATGGCTCTGTAGTGTGCTTATGGAGTCATCGTACTAGCACCACACCATTACCACTACATATATTTTTGTCTACGGTCCTTAGAATGCACCCATTATTATCCATTAACACTAACTATGCACTACTGGTATTCTATTTAAATGTAGAGATTTAATGTTATCAAGAGGGAGTATAACCTGATGAATACCATATACCGTACTTACCGGTATATACAATCTTTTTGTATCATTTGATATAAGGTTTAATTAGTGACTCTATTTATAGCTAAGTTTCCATAATAAGATTTCCCAGTAGCAAGTAAAGTTGCTGATGAATATAATAGAACATCCATGGGTTTAACTGTGGTGATCAGTACAGTTTGGCAATATCAAAAGGGTTGTGGCAGCATTAACCCTTGATGTATGAAGTAAAACAGTGTGAGAGTGAGGAGGAGGAAATGTGAGTTTGAAGAAGCAAAGAAAATAAAAGAACCTGCATACTCTTCTACCATACCCACCTCCTGTTGGTAAATATCAGGAATAATGGGAACAATACTGATTATAAGTTTCAAGGTCAAGAGCAGCCTTCACATGCGAGGGATGCAAGTGTATGCCGAGGCACACCATTGGTGACAACTCGGTACTATGTTTTTAACAGACTCGGAAGTACCAAATGGATGCTGTGCTGGCTGTAGCGGCAGCGCTAGCAAACCGGATTGCAAGGTCCAACAGCATTGGGTAGTTTATCACTCGGTACTGAGGAAGTGAGTCACTAGGCTGACCAAAGACAGACACCAGACAGGTAAAGAGAGGATACAAGGGTTAGGAGAACTGTACAGAAACCAATTAAATGGTAAGGATGTGAAGGTTACAAAGGATTATCTGTTTTGAAGGAATGGATATCAAGAAGAGCATACAGTTATGAACTAATACGGTACTTCAAGTAACTAAACTTGACTGATATAACCTAAGTATATACAAATAAAGAATGGTTTTACTCATCTTATGGTACTGAGTCAGCAGATTGTAATTGACTGTCAGAGCTTGTGTGGCAGATGGGTTCAGTTGTGGCAGACCACATGTAGTGATACACTTGAAGGTAAAGGTTGAGACATCTTGGTGTGTGAGACCTGATTGAAAGACAACAATAATAAGTTTCATTTAAATGAAAAAAAAAATTCAGATGGTTGCCACTATTACTGTATAAGAGGCAGTCATAGTAAGCAAAGTCAGATGATACAACCCGAAAATCCAAAATGGCAATTTATATAATGGAAACTGATATCCTATCTCCAATTTTGCAGGTAGAAAGTTATGGGAAGATTTTTAATTTTAATTATCTGTTACTGGTAATGAATATATTCATACTGTACACAAACTTGTTAATGAAGATTAACTCCAAAAATTGTGTTTTAATTTTGTAATACTCTACTGTTATGTGTATTGTTCCTTTGAAAGTCAACTGTTGAATCACATAAATTATTCTTGCCTTCTGGCAAAGCTTGTAGAATATGATATATACTTGATAATTAATTTTGGGGGACAGGAAACTATTTTTTTAGATGAAATCAAATCCTCTAGACAATATTGACCCAGAGCCAGTATTGTACTTTATTATCAGAGTAGAACAATAAAGAATACGGTATGTTAGTATTTACCTTTACACAATAGTGAAGAAACCTGGATGGCTCTGTCCAATACAATTCCACCACAAAACATTTGCACCTCTTCGCTTGTCGACCACAGGAATTCACTCCAGCAAAGCTAACAAGGTTCTCTGGAGGCTTTCATGTGCAGTTCTCCCACTCCATCTAAAAATAACAGAACTTATTAATTTGTAGCCCCCAATTTGGAAACTAACATTGGCACTCTCAGGAAATAGACATAGATTATATTACAACTAGAGATGATGTACGACACACAGCAGGGGCGAAAATGTAAATGGTAAACAAACCTCTTTCAGTCTTTCTGCCTTCTCGTGTGAGTGACAGAGGAGGCGGCCATTATGACAGTATTGCCAGGTCTGCTTCACGATATACCCACAACTTCAACCCCTTTTTACCTCGATAATTCCCAGTTTACTCTGGAACATTGACGGTCTTTTGGGAATTTTATCTGGTAGAAAATTCCCTGTTTACTCTTGAAAAATCTATATATATATATGTATATATTATATATATTTTCCTGTGTGCATTTCAAAATTTCCTAAAACAGAGAAATTTTCCCTGCACCTGGCAACACTGCCAGTCTTTTGGGAATTTTATCTGGTAGAAAATTCCCTGTTTACTCTTGAAAAATCTATATATATGTATATATTATATATATTTTCCTGTGTGCATTTCAAAATTTCCTAAAACAGAGAAATTTTCCCTGCACCTGGCAACACTGCAGCGGCCACAATGACTGATGACGTCACATCTGTCACTTATTACTACTGCTGGCATTTAAGTCTCTTTCAATAGGGAGTTTTCGCTCAGCTGACGGAAATGACGTCACGATATCAACACCCGCTATGATGGCGGGTATTGGGCCCGCAGAGAGAGTGCAGTTGTGATAGTAAGAAGTTCATTTACACTAATTATCACAATAATGGAGCATTCCACTTACTGTAGGTACCTCAAGAGCCTAATTAGTGCAACAGACCATGCCTCTTACCTGCAGAAATCAAGTAGTGCTGGTGTGAGCGTGGATCCATATACAGTGCCCAAGTGTA
>JAWZYT010005535.1:107500-122500 GCA_034508575.1 Petrolisthes manimaculis
TTGCTATCTCTATCTCGTCTTTTTACCAGTTTATATGATATTTGACAAGAACTGATGTGAAGATATAGGAAGCCTCATGTCCACGGAGGAGGGAAGAAGAGCAAGAAGGGCAGCATCACTATAATTTAAAAATAAGTATGCTGCCCTTCTAGTTCCAAACCTTACACACGCAAAGTTGTATGTACATTGGCATATAAAAGATTCTATGCTCGTGGAGATAAATTCAGTGGATTATCTTGTTCCAACAATTTTTTGTGTTACCTAAACTGTAAAAAAAATAAAGTCTGTAAGTGAGTCTCTCTATCTCAAGCTTATTTTATCACTCAAATGAAAGCAGTTAATTTGAATAATTTCTCCTCGTATTAAAATAGTATAAAATATGTAGGCTATTATCACGAGAGATCAGTAGGATGTATGTATGTATGTATGTCCTAAATGCATTCTCTACTACCATTAACGTACCATTCCCACTACCATTACCATTACCATAAAATCACCTAGGGTACTTGAAGGTCTGTTTAGCATAATGGGGGGGACTACCAATTCCTCCAAAACTATGCTAGGAAACACAAGAAGTAATCCAATACCTGTTTCTTAGACGAGGTTGGAGGAATCAGTGAGTATCCTTTATTACGGTATTATATTTCACGAAGAACAATGCAATACTTTTTGTGTGCAATTGCAATTATTGAAGGACCATGCATTACAGCCATGTCTTTTGTTTACTTCAGCACGAAACACAATGCAGTAGTCATTAATTATCAACATTAGCATCAATATCACTGTCATGACGCTCTCCTCTCTCCTCTCTCTCTCTCTCTCTCTCTCTCTCTCTCTCTCATACACACACACACTCTCTCTCCCTCTCACTCTCACTCTCACTCTCACTCTCTCTCTCTCTCATACACACACACACACTCTCTCTCTCTCTCTCTCTCTCTCTCTCTCTCTCTCTCTCTCTCTCTCTCTCTCTCTCTCTCTCTCTCTCTCACTTTCATGGCTTGCGTGTACGGAATCCAGAGTGGAAATTGGCCTGATGTTGATCGGGGCGGTATTCCAGCTTTCCAGTTTTCCAGGTCCTCGGAATCCACGTGACAGGGTTAGTGGGTCAGAGGTGAACAGGGGAGGAAAGAAGGGAGGAGGGAGGAAAGAGTAGGGGATGAAGGAAGGGAAGGAGAGTAGAGTATGAAGGAGAGAAGAGGAGAAGAGGGAAGGAGGAAATGGGTAGGAGAGGAAGAGAGGAGGAAGGAGAGGAGAGGGAAGGAGGAAATGGGGAGGAGAGGAAGAGAGGAGGAAGGAGAGGAGAGGAAGAGAGGAAGAGAGGAGAAAGGAGAGGAGAGTAGGGGAGGAAGGAGAGGAGAGGAGGAGGGAGGGAAGGAGGAGGAAAGAGGAGTAGGACGAGGAGTAGGAAAGGTAAGAGGAGGGACGGAGAGAAAAGTATTAGGACAGATAAGAGGAGGGAGTGGGGAGTGGGGGGGGGGGGAGAAAAGGAGTAGGAAAGGTACAAGTAAGGAAGGAAGGAGAGAGAGAGAGAGAGAGAGAGGGAGGGAAAAGGAGCAGGAGAAATGGAGATGAAAATTAATTACAGTGAAGGTTATAAGATAAATTGCTATAGGAAAATGTTTAAAAGAGTCTACCTGTATTATTATATAGTTCTAGGTTATGTATCTTAACTTATATATAATGGCCTCCTTGACAAGCCACTTCAATACTTTATCTAATCTTACTTTCCTAACCTAACTTTACTTTCCTAACCTAACCTAACCTCATTTTCCAAACATTTTTTTCCTAGCCTTACTATCCAAACCAAACCTAACCTAATCTCACTTTCCTAACTTTACTTTCCTAACCTAATCTAACCTAATCTCCCTTTCCTAACCTTACTTTTCCCAACCTTACTTTTCCTAACCTAACCTAACCTAATTTCACTTTCCTAACTTTACTTTCCTAACCTACCCTAACCTAACCTCACTTTCCTAACCTTACTTTTCCTAACCTTACTTTCCTAACCTAACCTCACTTTCCTAACTTTACTTTCCTAACCTACCCTAACCTAACCTCCCTTTCCTAATCTTACTTTTCCTAACCTAACCTAACTTAACCTAACTTCAATACCTTATCTTATCTTACTTTCCTCTCCTCCCTTCCTGGCTTTCTTCTATTTTGACTGACTATCTCTTCTCTCTCAAGCACCTCCTTCACCCTCTCACTCTCTCTCTCACTCTCTCTCTCTCTCTCTCTCTCTCTCTGTATGTCTGTCTGTCTGTCTGTCTGTCTGTCCATTTCTTTCATCTGTTTTTATTTTATTCTCTCTCCCTCTCTCTCCTAAAAAAAGAGCAGCCACCACAAAGAAGCCAGACTAAAACTTTCGCTTTTGAAGATTAATTACAAATGCATGAAAATTAAAACACCAAGAAAAAAAAAAAATATATATATATAAAATAATAATTTCCACGAGCCCTATTTAGAGGTGATGCTGCTCTCCCCATGGTTACAGAGAGGCGCTACCCACCACTCACCATCGGCTTTCAGTTTTGCTATCGGAAAGGGTATAAAAATCCTCGTGTCTTGAGTACTTGGTTGGCTGGAAGGAAGAGTCAAGCATGTCTCGCTTTCCTCCCTTATTTTACCTTTTCTCCTCCTCTTTTGTCCCTTATTTTACCTTTTCTACTTCTCTTTTCTCCTTTCCTAACTCCTCTTCCCTCTTCCTCCCTTCTTTTACCTTTTCTACTCCTCTTTTCTTCTTTCCTCCCTCCTCCTCCATCTTCTACTAATCATTCCTCCTTCTCCTCCTCCTCCATCCTCTTCCCTCCTCCTACTCCTCTTACCTTTCCTCCTCCTCCTCCTCTTCCCTCCTACTCCTCACTCCTTTTACCTTTCATACTCCTCTTTTCGTGACTGTGTGTGCGTGTGTGTGTGCGTGTGTATATGTTTGTGTGTGTGTTTCGTGGCAATATTGGACGGACTCATTTACCTCCAATTTTCTGACTACATCACAGGGTCCCTTAATTAACGTTTGATACAGATACGAGTAAGTGGGAATTATGATACGATTAATACATTTACAGATTAAAGTTTCGATTAACAAAAAAAAGGGGACTCGAGGAGATCATCTTAACCCCCTAGATTTTTTTATGTATGTACAGTCGGCAGCATAAGTTCGCGTCATTTCCACCTGTGTATGTATTACCTATAGTGTTGTTGTTGTTGTTGTTGTAATACAATTTTATTTCAGAAATGACAGATATAAATAGTTCTTATATATAGGGTAAATTACGTATGTTGTTGTTGTTGTTGTTGTTGTTGTTGGAATAAAAACTGGTTCAGAATGCAACTATCTGGTCATAAGTAGCAATATTAAGGACCCTGTGATCGTGTATAAAAAATGGAGGCTTCTGATTCCACCTAACCATGCCACGAAACAAGCTCCTTCCCTATAGGTGGTGTTTCGTGGCCACATTTGAAGGACTCATTTACCTCCAATTTTCTGACTACGACACAGGGTCCCTTAAGTACATGAGATGGACGAGAATTTATGTTGCCGGTTGTACAGTTGCCCACGAAAATTCTTACCCAGGCTATATGGAAAGAAAGTCCATTATTCAGGAAGTCCTACAATGAATGGTCTGCCAAGTGACTCTGGGACTGATAAAAAACAAAATAATAATAATAATAATAATAATAATAATGTTGTATTACAGTTACGTAGTCATACTTTTTCTATCATGTTATAATTATACCATCGAAAACAACAATAATAATAATAATAACAACAACAACAACAACAACAGCGTGTGTACGAATTCCTGTGGCCAATAGGACACACGATAAAAAAAATAAAAAATAAATCAAAATGAAATAAAAAATAAATGAAAAGAAATATATAAAAATACTACGGGTGCAAAAAAATTTAATCTCGTATGAAACATTGCAACACCTGCATGAGACGATAGGCACTGAACAAAAATCTCTTGTTTATTTCCCTTGGCATCGTGAGTGAGTGAGTGAGTGAGTTGTGAGCCTGTGTGCAATTCATTCATTAGAAACTTCTGTCTTTCCTAATTACAGTGGTAAATCTTTTTTTTTTTTTTTTGCCTTTCCTAACTAATTAAGGTGGTGTATATATATATATATATATATATATATATATATATATATATATATATATATATATATATATATATATATATATATTTTTTTTTTTGGTACATGGGAGTGCCTTGATTCCTCCAAAGTAATGCTAGGAAACAGGATCACAAGAGCGAATAATAATGGTGTTCTGTTGCTTGGAATAGCTTGGAGGATTCAGTTGCTCCAGATTTACCAACGTAAAATATTTCCCCCTAAAAGAATTCCACTTCAGTTCATTAAAATATTGTGAAACTGTCACGTGTTGGTAAATATGGAGCAACTGATTCCTCCAAACTACATCCCAGGCAACAGATTACCATTATTATTTTATTGTTTTTATCTGGCACTGTTTCCTGGTGTACTTTGGAGGAATCAAGGCGCTCCAAATATACCTCCTGAAAATTCCTCATGTGTATTAGTCGAAATTTTGGTCTTTCCTTCCCTCCTTCTCTTTCTTTTCTCTTCCTTCAATCCCTTCATCATTTTATACCTTTTTTTTCTTAATTTTCTTTTTCTTCTCTTTCTCTCTCTCTCTCTCTCTCTCTTTCTCTCTGCACCATCTATCTAAGAGTGCATGAGGGGAGAGAGAGAGAGAGAGAGAGAGAGAGAGAGAGAGAGAGAGAGAGAGAGAGAGTTACAGACAGACACACAGAGAGAAAGTGAGAGAGAGAAAATGAGAGAGAGGCCACTGACCTTTGCCATAACCTTATCCCAAGCTGCACATCTTTAAACTGACCTCGTGATCCACTACACAAAACAAACTTACTGTAACCAACCCACCCAACTCTTACACCACAAGCCAATCCACGTGTCATGGTATAAAGGACCCTGTGATGTAGTCAGAAAATTGGAGTTATATGAGTCCTCCAATATATTACCACGAAACACACACACCTATAGGGAAGGAGCTGTGATGTAGTCAGAATATTGGAGCTATACGAGTCCTTCAAAATATTGCCACGAAACACACACACACACACACCTATAGGGAAGGAGCTTGACAATTTCGGGGCATGGTCAGGAGGAATCAGGGAGGGAAGGTGAAAAAAAAATTGAATCTGATAATATTAAGTCTGTGTTTTATCTGTGTGTGTGTGTGTCTTCCTTTTTCTCTCTCCCTCTCCCACTAATTTTCCTTTTCTCTCCTCTCCCATTCTCTTCTCATTCCCTTATCTGTCTCTGTCTGTATGTCTGTCTCTCTCTCTCGCTCTGTGTGTGTGTGTGTGTGTGTGTTCCTCATCACTCCCTCTCTCTCTTCTCACTCTTTCTCTGTCCTCCATCACTTACTCTCTCTCCTACTCCCTTCTCACTCACACTTTCTCCCCAGCCTATCAGTCACTCACTCTCTTTCACCCATCCTCTCTCTCTCTCCTATATTTTGTAATACTATAACATACATTACCTTGAGTCACTTCACCCCTCTGCCCTACCCTCTCTCTCTCTCCTCACCCTCTACAATAATTACTCTGAACATTTATATCACTAATCTTGTCTTGTCCTTCCCCTCTCTTCTGTAGAAAATTTTAATTTATTGTTCTAAATAACTAAATAGTTAATGTGGGTAATATTAATAATGATAGTCAATTAATAATTATAATAAAATAATAACATTATTAATAATTATAATAATAATAATAACTAAAAATAACAATAACAAAACAATAATAATAATACCATAATTAACAATAATAATAAAAAAATAATGAAAAAAAAAATAATAACAATAGCAATAGTAACAATAATAATAGCCATAAGTAACTATAACAATAGTTTTATATTTCTAATTTGTATTGTTATTATTGACTACAAATACATTTCTTTTAACTTTTTCTATCTCTCTTGTCCTATACAACACTCCCCTATTTTGTACATACCAATTTTATTTTCTCCTCTTCTTTCGTTACTACAAAAATCATCGTTTAGTTGTTCTATCTATATTTATCGCACATAGTCTCACTCCCCTCTTCGTTTTTGTATCTTTTCTTTGTTTTCCTTTTTGTTGCCTACCTCTATTTTATTCATTCATTCTTTCCACTCAATTATTGTCCTATTTGGTTCGACTTTAATCTCGTTCCTATATAAACCTCCCTTATTCTCTATTTCATTTCCCTTTTCTCTCGTTTTTTTTTTATTATTCTGTTTTTCCCTCTTTCACTGCATGTTACTATCACAAAATATCTCACCCCATCCACTTCACTCAATTATTTCTCTTCCATCTTTCATCATTCGTCAATCTCTATCTTTCTCTCAACTGTATTTTCCTTTTGTCTATTCCTCCCCCCTCTCTCTCTCCTGTATTTTCCATGGTTATTTCTCTCTCTCTCTCCTGTATTTTCCACCTGTCTATTCTCCTTCCCCCTCCCCCCCTCTCTCTCTCCTGTATTTTCCATCTGTTTATTTCTATCTCTCTTTCCTGCATTTTTCATCTCTGTCTATTCCTCTCCTATATTTTCCATCTGTCTATTCATATATATATTTCCCTTTTCCCCTCACTGACAGACCTCTTACGACCTGACAACATCACATCATACTCAACCCACGAATGACCTCACCTGACTTCAAACACAAACACATAATCCTATATCAGTGGGAAGGTCTCACATGCAGGCTACCAACTCCTCCAAACCGAGTCACGAAACACGACTTCCCTTCTACACGTGCTGTTTTATGGGACCATGTGGAGGAATCATTCGGCCTCCCAAACAAAACAAAACATCATAATAGTATTTCGCCTTGGCCATTAATTTTTTTGGAGTTGTTTAAATCCTCCAAACTATGTCACAGAACAGATCTCCTATTTTTATTTTGTTTTATTGTTGGTTTGTTTGGAGGAATCAGGCGCCTCCTTCTCCCCCTCAAGCTGATTAAAATAAACTAGGTTCTCCCTCAATATAAAAAATGTCCAATGAGACGACGAGTGCTGGAGTCTGAATAAAAATCATATGAACACCTTTGATGGATATATATATATATATATATATATATATATATATATATATATATATATATATATATATATATATATATATATATATATATATATATAGATATATATATATATATATATATATATATATATATATATATATATGTGTCTGTCTGTGTTCACTTTCTCTTGTTTTCGTCTCTCTTCTCTGCTTGTCTCCAAGTTTCTTCTCATTATTATTATTTTGTGTGTGTGTGTGTGTGTGTGTTCTCTTTCTCTGTTTTTTCTCCAAGTTTCTTCTCATTATTATTATTTTTTGTGTGTGTGTGTTTGTGTTTGTCTCCTGTCTCCTGCCTCCTCCTCCATTATTTCTGTCTCATCTTCCCCCTCTCCCTTCATGTAGCCACCACTTTCCTCCCTACCTCTTCCTATTTCCTTCCTGTCTTCCTCCATATTTTCCATCTCTGTCACCTCTCCCCTTTTCCTCCCTCTCTCTCTCTCTCCTTTCTCCCTTTATTTCCTCTCTCTCTCTCCTTCCTCCCTCTCCCTCTCTCTCTATCTATCTATCTTTTCTTCCCTCCCTCCCTCATCTCTCTCTCCTTTCCTCCTCCATCCCCCCCTCTCTCTCTCTCCTTTCTTTCCCTCCCTCTCCTCTTTTTCTCCCTGTATTTACCTCTCTCTCTCTCTTCTTTCATCCCTCCCTCGTTCTCTCTTCTTTCTCCCTGTATTTACCTCTCTCTCATCTTTCATCCTTCCCTCTTCGTGAATCCTACAGTGGCGGGGTTGTAATGTTATAATGTCTCTTCCCTTCGAGTTAAACAAAATAATGATTCGCATGCATACATAAATAGTTCCGATTTGCATGATACACGACTAAAATAATCCTAGAAAAATGACGAAATGAGTGTGACGGTAAATCTTTCATCTAACAAAAAGAAAAAAATATCATATACTTTATATACCGGTATATGAAAAAATGTAAGAAATAACAATAAAAATAATAATAATAGTACTACTTCTACTACTACTACTACTACTACCACTACTACTAGTACTACTACTACTAATAATAATAACAATGGTCCTATAAATAATGACAAGATGAATGTGACGGTGTATCTTCGTCTTAAAAAAAAAAAAAAAAAAAAAAAAAAAAAAAAAAAAAAAAAAAAAAAAAAGTATCGTAGGTGAGGAAGGGTAGTTTTGGGCGACGTGTGACAGCAGCAGCTCCTATATCAGTGAAGGTGAGGAAGATGGAAGGGAAAGGAGACTGACGGGGGGGAAAATGAGAGAGAGAGAGAGAGAGAGAGAGAGAGAGAGAGAGAGAGAGAGAGAGAGAGAGAGAGAGAGAGAGAGAGAGAGAGAGAGAGAGAGAGAGAGAGAGAGAGAGAGAGAGAGAGAGAGAGAGAGAGAGAGAGAGAGAGAGAGAGAGAGAGAGAGAGAGAGAGGAGAGAGAGAGAGAGAGAGAGAGAGAAGAGAGAGAGAGAGAGAGAGAGAGAGAGAGAAGAGAAGAGAGAGAGAGAGAGAGAGAGTGTGTGTGTGTGTGGAAAGTAGACTGACAGGGTGGAAAATGGTAAATGAGAGAGAGAGAGAGAGAGAGAGAGAGAGAGAGAGAGAGAGAGAAGAGAGAGAGAGAGAGAGAGAGAGGAGAGAGAGAGAGAGAGAGAGAGAGAGAGAGAGAGAGAGAGAGAGAGAGAGAAGAAATCACATAATCAATAGATAAAAGTTGGAAGGCAGGATGAAAAGCATACATACATACATACATACACACAAAATAAAAAGTATAATTGGCGTAATAAGACCTCATAATATGATATATATCCGGGTTAAGTTATATTCATACAAATGTCGATATACATTATTTTGTAAACCTGCAGACACATACATACATACATACATACACAGTTGACAAAGTGGAAATTCAAGTTGACATAATCTATTAAAAAATATAATGTAAAGAAAAATACAGGCATTATTCACTAATTAATTATTTACGGAAGGTATATAAATTATTATGTATTTTATTATTATTCACTCCTAAATTATTTACGAAGGTATATAATTATGTATATTTTTTTCATTATTCACATTTCAAGCGAGATTCATGTGGATAAAAACACATAATATATGATTTACATATAAGAGAGCCTATAATCAAATATATTATGTACTAGTAAAAGATAATTATATATGATTTAAATACAGAAAAAAAAAAAAAAAAAAAAAAAAGATAGCATGGTAGAAGCCAGTGTAGATAAAATAGAAAGGGGACATCAGAACAAAATATGCTTACGTATGAAAGGATATAAAGTAGATGGAATGAAATAGAGGACGATACACACGAAGATTATAAAATATGCAGTAAAAATTAATGTGGAACCATAAAAAAATAAGCGGATAGAGAGAGAGAGAGAGAGATAGATTAAACACACACACACACACACATACATATAACATACATACACACGCACACATACATACACAACACACACACACACACACAAAACAACACACACTCACACACATTCAAACAAAACAACACCACATACACTCACTCACACACACACACAAAAAAAAAAAAAAAAAAAAAAAAAACACAACAAACACAACATACACAGACAACAACAGGGTGATCAATATTCCTGTCCTGATCCGTAGCACAAAATAACACGAGAACTTTAACCCCCTCGCTCCCCTTCCTTCCTTCCTCTGCCTCGATTGGTGGGTAACTTATCAAAAACAGAACTGCCATAGGAGGACTCGAAATTTAGGGTTACTTATCAAAATAGAACTTGAAAATTATGGTTACTTATCAAAAACAGAACTGCCATAGGAGGACTCGAAAATTTAGGGTTACTTATCAAAATAGAACTTGAAAATTTTGGTTAATTATCAAAAACAGAACTTGAAAATTATGGTTAATTATCAAAACAGAACTTGAAAATTATGGTTAATTATCAAAAACAGAACTTGAAAATTTTGGTTAATTATAAAAAACAGAACTGCATTGAAGTACTCGAAAAATAGGGTTATATTTGTGTCTGTTCGAGTTCACCCTTATGTATATCGAAACTTTTGATTGCTAGGTTGTCTTCTGTTGTGATATAAGATTAGAACCCACTACTGCTGCTGCTTCTGCTTGCTGTCCCTTGAAACCCATATAGACACTGCAGAGAAATCAACCCGGCATAATTATAAGCAGAGGGAAAGTGTCACGTGTTTGCCTAAGTTACCACCATGTGTATTTAGACTTTTGCTCACAACTGTACATGACAAAAAGCATATAAGTATATAAATAAACAAAATATGAAGGCAGCGAAGACAAGACACAGACACAGAGTGGAAGATAATAATAATAAAAAATATATATATATATATATATATATATATATATATATATATATATATCATAATAAAACTAATAATAATAATAAAATACAGTATTCAACCTAAAGCCATTCGATGTAGGTCAGTCAGGTAACTCGTACTTTTTTTTTTTATCCTGGAGAAAATGTAAATAGACTCAATCATTAAATATTTCGGCTGTTTGTGATACATGACGTACAAAGGGACACCCGAAATTTTATACAACTTATAACCCTCTACAACTTATAAACACTGGAATGTGGACGACACGTGAAACCAAGATCATTATCACTTTAAAGGTGGAAAGAGAGTCTGTACTTTTTTCTCCAGGATGTATAACTAATAAAAATAATAAAAACAATGCACAATAGGTAACAGGACTATACTTTGCCCCTTTACCTTCTTCTTCCAATGTATAAACACGAACTTAAAACACGAGTGATAGATATACAGTACAGTGTGGTCGTAAATATTCTGAACAACTTTACGGCTTCATACAAGTACGTACATTCCGTTCAGAGATTTTATTAAGGGAGGCGATACACTTTTGGTATGTACTGTACAGCCACAATCAAAATAACCAAAGACACTTCCTTCCATCGTGCAAATATATCAGTATCATTTCAAAATATAATCATACAACACCACCTTACGTCAACTCGACCCCCTCAATTATTAAATTTTGTTATGAGGTGCTACTAAATCATACATGTGTTGTTCTTTATAACCAAGATATTTACGACGATGAAAGGAAAATGTCGGTGGATATTGATGGTGGCTGTATTTACATCAGAGTGCCTGATTTCTCCAAACAAATATGCCAGGAAATAGGGCCAGAATGGTTTGGTGGAATCATGCATGCAGTTGTGACTCCAATGCAGATTTACCAACCCAGTTACAACCGCCATAATGGACAGACAGATAGATACCCTTTCTTTATTTATAGCGTGTGAGGAGCAGCATCACATCTATACTGTACAGCCACAATCAAATAACCACAGACACCTTTCTTCCATTGTGCATATAAATCAATATCATAGCTAATTATTATCATACAACAACACCTTATGACAATTCGACCCCCTCAATTATTATCATTATTATTATGAGTGCTGTAAAATCATGTACAGTATATTATGATGTGTTGTTTTGTAATACGAAGAAGATATTTACTACGAGGGGAAAAAAAAGAGTGTCGGTGGGTGGATATTTGATTGAAGTTGTAGGTAAGAGAAGGACCACTGGTATTCGAGTGTGATATATTATAGAGGTGGAGTGTAAACTGAAGCTTGGTGATCTATTCTATTGACTCAGTGTTGGGATGGGGTCGTTTTTGTTAGGGCCGATCTCAGTCTGAACGTATGTACGGTACGGACATTGATTCCTCCTGTGTGTGGTGTGTGTGTGTGTGTGTGTAAATACGGCTTTAGACGCATTCGTACAGCTGCTCCTCGTTACAACATACATTATATTTTATGGGTTTGTACACACTATATAATATATTATAATACTTCGTGTTTACTTAGAATATAACTTTTTGTTTATCTAATATATGTTAACAAAACTGTATATACAAGCCACAAAAGCAATGATATATAATTATAAACAGGATATAATTATGCATGTATTATATTATATACTATTATATATATATTGCTTAATACTTACAACCATAAATCATAATAGTAAATATTGTAGATATGTGCATCTGCTGCATATATATTTTTATTCATGTATTTACAAAGTTAAATTTCTCACTTACCACATACATTATTTTAGTGAAGGAAGTCTATTATTGTCTCTATAATTTATGTGTTGTTTTGACAGTCATAATATTTTGTCTTGGTTTCTGGAGGAGAGTCATCTGTTGTGGAAATTTGGAGGGCTAATGATTCCTCCAAACTATGCTAGGAAACAGAATGCCTCTTTATGGATTTAGAGGGTAGGTTTTATAGCACAATTTGTTGGACTACTTAGGCTCCAATTAGCCCACAACATAGTACAGTACAACTTCCCTTAAGGACCCTGTGATCGTGTATGAGAATTGGTGGCTTCTGATTCCTTCTGAGTATGTCACGAAACTAGCTCCTTCCATAATATTAATAAAGTGGTGTTTCGTGGCTGTATTTGAAGGACTCATTTACCTCCAATTTCCTGACTACATCACAGGGTTCCTTAAGTTCTATAATGGTAATCATATATTCACTTCACTTTAAATAACATCGTTTAAGCAGCATAAAATAAATAAATAATCTTACAATATAAATACTTTCACACACTTGTACAAACCACATTGACTTTTTTTTTATAAATTCATTTCGTTTCACGTGATTTTCCAAAGTAGTTTCATTTCACACATCATCATCATCTTTTTTTTTTTAGCTCACACTACATTTTCAGATTCGATTGCCTGAATAGAAAAAAAAAAAAAAAAAAAAAAAAAAAAAAAAATCACATCACTTTTTCATCCATAACAAAAGTCGTCTATATATTTCAACACAGTCACGGCCCATTATAATATTCACAAGAAAAAAAAAAAAAAAAAAAAAAAAAAAAAAAAAAAAAAAAAAATCATACTCCGATGCCAAAACCACGTATATAAAGTTGTGAGTTGTTGGTTTGTGCGTCACCGGTGCCCGAATAAACCAGACTCACTCAAATGGTCCACTCACATTCACCACATGCAGGACTTTTGATCGTGACTGAGTGTAATGTATGTACAGCTGACAGCATAAATTAGAGTCCATCTCATGTACTAAATAATATTGCTAATATGACCAGATAGTTGCATTCTGAACCAATTTTATTCAACAACAACAACATACATAATTTATCATAAGAAATATATATATATATATTGTATTACATATCACTATAGCTGATACATACACAGGTGGAAATGAAACGAAATTATGCTGCCAACTGTACATCCTAATTGTAACGAGTCATTGAGGGGAAAATTAGAAAAATAATAATAATAATAAAAACAACATTATATTTTCTATTTCAGTGACACTATTTTTTATCAATTCCCTTTAGTCCACTTTTTTTTTTTTATGGTGAATAATTGAAGGACGGGCGTAATACACACACACCAAACAGCAGATCCCCATTATTAACTAACTCTTTAAATTGAAGTGGTCTGTTCTCTGCTGGTACGTTTTGGAGGAATCATTTCAATCACTAGCCCCCTCAAATTTTACCAAGAAATAATAATAATGTTTCTTGGACTAGATTTTAATTTTCTTTTTCTTTTTTTCCCCTTTTTGCTAGTAGTTTTTTTTTTTTAACTAGGTAATGTTTTCTTTGACTAGGTAATATTTTCTTTGACTAGTTAATATTTTCTTTGACTAGGTAATGTTTTCTTTGACTAAGTAATGTTTTCTTTGACTAGGTAATGTTTTCTTTGACTAGGTAATGTTTTCTTTGACTAGGTAAATGTTTTCTTTGACTAGTTAATATTTTCTTTGACTACGTAATATTTTGTTTGACTAACGTTAGGTAATGTTTTTTTTTTTTTTGCTATACAATGGGCCGTATGCAAGAACATCCGTGGTGTTGACGATTGGCCTGGTACCGGTACGACGGCTCTATTGTTTGTCTATGGAGCCATCGTACTGCCACCACGCGTCGTATGCACCACCACGAATGTTTTTGAATATGACCATACATGTTGTTTACTAATTGTTGTTTCCATGTTGTTTCCTCAGGCTAGGTTAATAATTTTTTTTTCTAGGCCATATTAGTGAGAGCCTCTTTGTCTAGGTTAAGCTTCTTCTGGGTTCAGGTGACTTTTCTTAGTTCAGGTGAAAAGTGTTGGGTCGGTTCCTGGTGAGGTCAAGATGAGATAATTATACTCGTGTTGGTAAATCTGGAGCAGCAAATGATTCCTCCATACTCTTTTGGCCAAGCAACATCAACACTCCACCATTATTATTTTTTTTTGTTAATCTGGTCTGTTTCCTCACATACTTTGGTGGTGGTGGTGGTGGAGGAGGTGGAGGAATCAAGGTGCTCTGATGTACCAAGAGTATACTATCCTTCCCTTAATTAAGAGGAAATTCTTTGTTGGTGAATTGAAAAGTCTATTGATCTCTCCAAACTATACCAGAAAACAGATACCCTCAATGCTACTAACAGGGTCTTTGTTTCTTGGCATAATATGGAGGAATCAGAGACCTTCCAATTCACCAACAAAAAAATCTCCGTTATGGGGTTTTGACAATTAGCTCCAGAATTTAGCTAAAAAAAAAAACCACACCTTTTAAGGGACCCTGTGTTGTAGTCAGAAAATTGGAGGTAAACGAGTCCTTCAAATATTGCCACGAAACATCACCTATATCGAAGGAGCTTGTTTCGTGGCATAGTCTGGATGAATCAGAAGCCTCCAATTTTCAAACACGATCACAGGGTCCTTAGATGAATGTTTCCGACCACGATGAATGAGAAGCTTGGCCACCTAGACAAGGGCTCTCGGGCTAGGTGAAGGTGGTGGTGGCTGAGGTGGCGCCCTCCTCTTCACTCTCCTGAAGAACGAGGGTGGTCAGGTTGAGGGCCGACTTGACTCTCCTGGGCGG
>JAWZYT010005536.1:5000-39888 GCA_034508575.1 Petrolisthes manimaculis
TGTTTACCTTACCCCTCCCATTTCCCCACCCCATGTTACCGTTCTCATAGCCATTTCTGTCCCCTCTCCTTTCCTTTCCCCTCTTTCTTCACAACCTTCCCTCACCCTGGCAGTAAAATTAGTGGGTATGCAGCAATAAAGGTCCCCTTCCCTTCCTCCCAGACCCCCTTCACCTCCCTCCCACCCAGACCATCTTCACCTCCCTCCCTCCCTCCCACCCAGACCCCATTCACCAACCTCCCAAGCAGACCCCCTTCATCTCCCTCCCACCTAGACCATCTTCACCTCTCCCACCCTGTCGTGTACCCTCCCCCATGCACCACTCCTCCCCTCCCAGTACTTTTCCATATTAACACACACACACACACTAGCCATCCCACCTCACCTTATCTCAATTCCCTGTCCCCTCTTCTTGCCATTTACAGTAACATCTCTTCAAACACCGCCATCACCCGAATTGCAGATATTGTAGTTGGGTGTGACGAAACGGAACTAAGTGTACCAAAGTGCTGAGGTGGGGGCTGTAGGGATGCTGTGTGGGCGTGTGTACAGTAGAGTATGTAGGTT
The DNA here is from genome assembly GCA_034508575.1 of Petrolisthes manimaculis. Classification (NCBI taxonomy): domain Eukaryota; kingdom Metazoa; phylum Arthropoda; class Malacostraca; order Decapoda; family Porcellanidae; genus Petrolisthes; species Petrolisthes manimaculis. Next base: position 5,568 of record JAWZYT010005536.1, read on the forward strand.
ATGTGGGTGACATGGTAGGTGTGGACGTGGAAGGGGATTTGGGTGGTTGTGAATTGTCAGGAGTTAGTGGTGTGTGTGTGTGTGTAACTGCTGTCTGTCACCCCTCACTACTTCGTCGATCTCCTCCTTTCTCACCTTCCACTAACACATCCAATCTTCCTTCGCCATTCTCTCTCTCGTCACCGATAATACTACTGAGACCTTACCACTTCCACTCCTTCCTTCATCAGCCCCAATGTACACAGCCACCACCACCATTATCACAACCAGTCATCCTTCATTACCCCCCTCTACCACCCATTAGTACCCTTCCATTCCATTCACAACCACTAATTACCACTCGGCCAGCCTCTGTAACCCTCACTACTATCCCATTCCATCAGGCAACCTCCATCACCACCGTCGTAAACCTCATCACCCCCCCACCCCCAGTCCACCACTATTATTACACCCCACACCACATCCATTTCTATATCCACAACACAACCACTACTTTGTCACTACAGCATCTCTCCATTACTAGTTCACAGACACCAATCCTACACCACTATACATACCACACCACCACAACCACACAACCCAAACTATCACACTATAATACCACTCCACATCAACACACTACTTCCACATCATATCCCACCACCTTGCCACACCATCTCCTACCACTGCACACCACAACGATCGCCGCTTTCCTACCCCCCACCATCAGCTTACTCCACCATAACCATTTTCTTGTCCCTCGCCACCTTCCTCCATCACCTCAATCACCATCATCACCTTCTATCACCATCATCGCCCCCCAGCCTGTCACTGCCCCAACCTTCCTTCCTTCACCAACGTTGCTGCTGCTATCCTATCGTTTTTCTCACCACTCCTTTCACTACTAACATCACCACCTACCAATCATTACCTATATTATCATTGTCACCACAATGGAATTATAGAATAATGGTCACTACCACTTTTCTTACCACAATCATCACTGCCTTCACCACAACCTCCACTAATATCACCACTACCACCACCACTAATCTCACCACAACCACCACTGATCTCACCACTACCACCACCACTACCAACTGTATTACTGTCATCATCACTGCCTTCACTGATACCACCGTCACAATTATTTTTTATTACCACCATCACCACCAACTATATTATTACCATTACGACCATCGCCACCATTACTACCACTACAACTAAGTACACCAACAATGTCTACATACCATTGGCATAATTATTCCCACCATCACTACCACAACTACTGAGAGAGAGAGAGAGATAGAAGAGAGAGAGGGAGAGAGAGAGAGAGAAAGAAAGATGAGACCAATGTGGTGTGGAGGAAGGGAAGCAAGGAAGAGAGAGAGAGAGAGGAGGGAGTGTGGGTGTGAGCCATCAAATCAGAGTGAGGGAAAAATAAGACACATGGCAGCCTGCAGAATGATCCCTAATGCCACCCCCTCTCCCCCCACACGACGCCATCTCGTGGGTGCAGTGGGGGGGAGGAGAGGGGGCAGGAACGTTGTGGAGGTGTGTGTGTGGTGTTGGGTATAAGTGTAGGATTAGGTGCGTGTAGGTGTGTGATATGCGTTGGTGGGTTATGGATGAGGAGGGGATCGCAGGGAGCGTATGTGAATGACTTTGTGTGTGCAACGTGTGTTTGTGGATGACTGTATGTGGAGTGGTGAACGAATGTGGATGTGTAATATTGGGTACGGATATAATACTTGGATGACTGACTGAGTGTGGAGTGTGTTTTCGTGAATCAACGACTGTGAGTATGGAGTTCATTTTTATATATAGATTGTGTTAATATATGCATGTGTTGGGGATTTATGAACTCTATCGCTGCTCGCATATGGGTCCCTTATTATTGATCGTCACTTTTAGTACTTGCAGTCTTTGAGGAGGTATGCCAAGACCTTATCACCCAGTCTTCTCTCGTAGGTGCAGCTTGTAAAGTAACCCCGATGCTGGTGGTTGGCAATCTTCCCGAGTAAAATGTGAGCTAAATGTTTCCCCACCCTTTGGAAAAACAAAAATGGGACCATGATGATGTATGAGGGTGTGTATGACTGGTGGGGAGTTTGGAGTGTGTGTAAATTACTGTATATTTGTGGTATACAGGGTGTGTATGAGTGGGTGTATAGTAAGTGTAACTTTTATGGTTTGTATGCAGGGTGTGTTGTGTTTGGTAGAATTGGACAGTAATTGAATTGCTGCCAGAGTCTAAACTTCTGTATACTGTATATTTGTGTGTATAAATATGTACCGTAATGTGGGTGTGGGGACATTAAGCAAGATCAACGTTGAACCCAGACAATACCGGGTGTTTGCTGCCACTTATATGTACTGTATATCACTATCAACTCCCACCTCAACAGTTTCTACCATACAAGTGTTACAAGGGGAGAAATTGGTCACCTGTGTATTATTATATTTATACATCTGTACCCCTGAAGCATTAAACACGACATGAGGTTGATAATTTTTTCATTAACCACAAAAATGCTACTACATCTACTGTTCCTGTTCTCGCTGCTACCACGACACATTCCCCTTTGACTTGGTGCCCGTTTGGAAGTCGTAACGTGTGTGTGTGTGTGTACCTCGGTAACGTGGTTCATGATGACTATGTCCCGTATCGAAACATATAAAACATATACCATCAACAATTCACATTTAAAGGAATTACTCCCATAATTTCAATTCCTGATGTCAGTCAGTAAAAGTTAAGCCCAGTACAGCAGTAGTTTGCACCACCATTCTTCTCCCTGACCAACTCTTCGCTATCAGGGTGGAGTAGATAAGGTGAGGGATAGTTTAAGGAAGTGTCCGAAGCCCTCTCTGACTTAAGCAAATTACTTCTCTTTTTCTTCTCACCCACTCAGCAAAGTATTTTAAGAAGTGTAGGACTCTCTCTCTCTCTCTCTCTCTCTCTCTCTCTCTCTCTCTCTCTCTCTCTCTCTCTCTCTCTCTCTCACACATCCTATAGTCCTTCCCCCCTCCTCCCTCCCCATCTTCCTTGCTCCTTCTGCTTCTCTTCCTCTTTCATTTTCATGCTCCGCTTCCTAACCCGCCTACCTCATTCCTCCTCCTCCCTTCGCATTTTTCTATTCCCATCCTATTTTCTCCATCTTTATTCTTCTTTCCTTACTTTTCTTTCTGTCACCCATTTCGCTCTTGTTTTATGTATTCAATCCTTCAATTTCCCTCCCCCATTCCCTTCCCTTCTTTCTTTTCCTCATTTACCTCCCTTTCCTCCATGTTGTCTCTTCCTCATTATCCTTGTTATAGTTGCTGATTCCCTCTCTGTCTTCCTCCCTCTTCTCATCCTTCCTCCTTCCTTTCCTCTTCCCTCTATCACTGCCGTTCCTTCCCACCATTATCATAATCCTTCTCTGGTCATCCTTTTGTCTCCTACCTTTCTTCCTTTCCCATGCCCAATTGTTGCCTCATTTTCTCTCACATTCCCATCTTCCTCATTTTGTCTTTCTCATACCCAAATCCTTTCCTCATTTTCTCTTTCATACCCAAATCCTTTCCTCATTTTCTCTTTCATACCCAAATATTTTCCTCAATTTCTTTTTTTTTTATACACATCACTTTTCTCTTTCCTCTGCTTCTTCCTTTCTTCTTCCTTTCTCATGCTCCTCCTGTCCTTCCTTACTCCTGTTCCCTCTGCTCCATTCGCTACTAAGCAGACTTACTCATTTTTCCTTCCTTTCCTACTCATTTTCCCTTCCCTACCTACGTCCCTCCTGACCTGCATTACATTTTCTTACCATACCGTACCTTACTTTAACCTGCAGTACATTACCTTACTTTCCCCTGCCTTGCTCTACTTTATCTTATGGTAAATACTAGTTGGAAAAGTTATAAAACTCTCTTGTAGCAGAAATTTATACTTAGGCCTACCTTACAAACTTTTTCCATAGGCCTGTTTGTTACGTCTTCACAGTCGATACAAATAAGACACATAGTTTGTCATATTCAGAATGATTGTGTGTACTACAAATAGATTACCTCGGAGAACCAACACTGTCAACATCTTGGCATTATTTATACCCGGATGTAGCATGATTGATGATTACCGGTATTATGGTATTATAGAATTTTCAATATTATGGTTATATGACATTTGAAAGTATACCAGAGGAAAACCTTTAAAATTACCGTGTAGTGGAGGGATTGACACTACCAATTATTAGTTCGTCTCTTAGTTCTCTCTCTCTCTCTCTCTATCTCTATCTCTATCTCTCTATCTCTCTCTCTCTCTCTCTCTCTCTCTCATGGTGGACAAAATAACGCAACACTTAGAATCAAATTTGCTACTGAGGGGTTCCCAGCATGGGTTCCGGCAGCACCGGTCATGCCTCACAAATCTAGTGGAATTCTTCCATTTTGTTTTCAGTGAGCATGATCAGGATAAAGCGGTCGATGTTGTCTACTTAGACTTTCAGAAAGCCTTTGATAAGGTACCCCACCGCCGCCTCCTTCGGAAAGTGCGTGCACTGGGCATAGACGGAAATGTGGCAAATTGGATAGAGAACTGGCTAAGTGACAGACGGCAGCGGGTAGTAGTGAATGGACAGGCTTCAGAGTGGGTTCCCGTTACTAGCGGTGTTCCCCAAGGTTCTGTTCTGGGACCACTACTGTTTATCATCTATGTTAATGATATGGATGGTGACATGGTTGCCAAGATTTCCAAATTCGCCGATGATACTAAGCTTGGTATGAATGTCGCGAAAGAAGGAAATACTACCCGCTTACAAGAAGATCTTAGGAAGATCGGGGAGTGGTCTGACACGTGGCAAATGCCATTTAACGTGAACAAATGCAAAGTTATGCATATAGGCCACAGAAACCCCCGAACAGAGTATACCCTTAAGGGCAATGCTCTCGTAAGCACTGATACTGAGAAAGACTTAGGTGTAACTATCACTAGCGACCTCAAGTTTTCAAAGCAGTGTATTGAGGCAGAGAAGAAAGCCCAAAGGATGTTAGGGTACATAAAGCGGCAGTTTGGATACCGGAACAAGGAGATAGTACTTTGTCTGTACAATTCCCTTGTCCGACCGCACCTGGAGTATGCAGTCCAGTTTTGGAGTCCCTCTTACCGAAAGGATATTACGAGATTGGAACGAGTGCAAGCCAGGGCAACCAAACTTATACCCTCTCTTAGACACAAGAGCTATGAAGATCGGTTGGTAGAACTCAACCTGTTCTCTTTGGAAACTCGGAGACTGCGTGGTCAGCTTATCGAAGTGTTTAAAATACTACGAGGCTTTGACAATGTAGACTACAGGGACATTTTCCAACTCAGTGAGGGCACAACCAGGAATCATGGCTACAAACTTGAACTGAAGCGATACAACCGTGATCGGTGTGGTAAATTCTTTACATACAGCATCTGCGGTACTTGGAACGCGCTTCCTGCTGATGTAGTCAACAGCAACTCTGTGGATCAGTTCAAGTCAAGATTAGACAAAGTCTTAAATCACCGTTTAGGTGTTTAAGCCGTTGTGTGAGTGTTCCTTGATGGTTTCACATGACACATTCAAGGACGGTCACATACTTGCACAACTAAACCCACAGGTACCCTCTTTGTATGGATCGTAAGGTCTTCTAGGGTACTTCTTTTCCTTGTAACTCTCTCTCTCTCTCTCTCTCTCTCTCTCTCTCTCTCTCTCTCTCTCTCTCTCTCTCTCTCTCTCTCTCTCTCTCTCTCTCTCTCTCTCTCTCTCTCTCTCCTCCCTTCCTCTTCTTTCATCTCCCCCTCGCTTAATTCCCTTCGCCCCTCTTTCTGACTTTTAATCTTATCTCCCTCAGCTCCTCATCCTTCCTTCCCTTCTCTCCTTGCCTTACTTTCTCACTCTTTTACTCCTTTACTCTTCTTTTTTTAATCGCATGTTGATCATCCTTACTTTATTTATTCAATGTAATTTTCCCTCCTTTTCAATATATCAGGTTTATTCATTTTACTCTCTTACTGTTCTGTGTTCTAGTTATCTTTCTTTTTCAGCTTACTCTTTTTACTCTCTCCTTATAAATCATTCATCAATTAGTTTGTAATTCCTTTATTTTTGCTTCCCTACTTTTTATTTACGTTTTTCCTCCACTCATCCCTTCCATTTTTGTGCATTATTCCTGTATTTTAATATTTTCATACTCTTTCCTTCTTTTTTTATTAGTTTACCACCTTCATTCCTCCATTTGTTTCTCTCTCTGTTTTTCTCTCAAGAGTTTGTATCTTCAATTCCTTAATTAATTTTCCTCTTCATTAATTTTATCATCATCCATTCCTCTTTATCGTCGTCTACCTCTACCTTCTCTGTTGGCTATCTCCTTCCTTTTCTCCATCCCCTGCTCCTCTTACATCCACTTCTCTTTTCTCATGTTTTCCTACAATCGCCTATTTCCTTCTATTTATATTAATCTTGTATCTTTCCTTGCACTCTATATTTTCTTCTTTGCCTCCTCTCTCTCCGCTTCCCTTCCTCCCTCCATACCCTCGTTTCTCTGGCTTTCCTCTCATTTCCTCTTCCTTTCCTCGTCTTTCCTCTTCCTTTCCTCATATTTCCTATCTCCTCCTTTTCTATCATCGTCTTTCCCTCTCATCTATAGTTTACGTAGTTCCCTTTTAGTTTATTTCCTTCTCCCGTTATCCCATCTACTCCTTTTCCCCTCGCTTCTTCCAACCAATATCCAGCTTTCACCCTTTGTATCTCTCCTCTATCTCCATCTGTCTTTCATCTCGACCCTATTGCACCTCCTCTCCCCCCCTCCCCCTCCCCCCATCACTCTAAGAACTGCCTTTACATTTTTTTTCATACTTCACCTTTTTGTTATAGTCTTTCTTACCATCAACCTCTTCCAATCTCCTTCTTTTCTTGACGTGCTTTAATGATAGGTGGTTAGATACGTGTTTCCTCGTGTTATGATTAAAATGAAGTTCAATAATCTCAATTCCTGTTTCGTTCGTTTCTATTTTGATTCACATTTCCGTTCCTGTTTGGTATGTTATGTTAAGATAATGATAATAATTACTCTTTGGTAATGAGCATTAATAGTCACCTTGAAGCGAACACTTTACTAATTAATAAGGATGTAATAATAGTGACGACCGGCAAATTTATAAAAATGAGGATAACAATTGCATGCAAACTTCTTCCATTCGGGTCCCGGGACAAGTTTAACAAGACGTGTTGTTTGTTAATGAGGCCAGTGTTGTCTCGGCCGATTGGGCTAACTTGCTGCTTCCCTCTCCACTCCCACCCCTTACCACCCTTCCACTACTGTCTATAGACCCGTGTTGTGCAGTATTGTGTTGTGTCTGTGTGTGTTTGAATCGTGTGTTGTGTCTTGTTTTGTGTGTGTGTTTGAATCGTGTGTTGTCTTTTTTTTTTTTTTTTTTTTTTTTTTTTTTTTTTTTTTTTTTGACTCATGTACTGTGCATATTGTTACTTCATTTTTCCCTTGCTTTCATCCTTGTTTTATCCTTGCCTCCCACCATGCATTCCAGGTATTTACTTAATATTTTCTCTATATGCAACATCTACCTGTTTCCTAAGATCATTCCTCTTTGATGTGTATGTTTCCCTTTAACGATACACCTTCCACTTCCTATTACTAATACTCCTGGCTCCTTTTCCTTTTCTCTCTTTACTTTACCCTCTAGGAGTTGCATTCCTTGACAAACCCAATGATCCAGCATCCTTTAAAACTGGAAGTATCAAATTGCATAGATGATTACCGTAGAATAGAAGAACCCTGAGTAAGTAGAAAGTAGACTTATGTATATCTCTCCTTTTCAGGTATGTTTGCCACATTTACATCGTGCATGGTGTGAGGTGTGGGTAGTGTGCTCACCTTGTAACCAATCAGCGGCAGCCAACTCCAGTACATCTCAGGTAAGTGGAAGGAGGAAGAGTAAGTAATATATATATGATTCACCTAATAATTACACAATAGTAGACGAAAGAATTTACTCCCCCATTCTTTCCTCTGCCATTAAAAAACAATTATACTGGTACTTTGGTTCTTAAGTCTGTCATTGCGACGCGGTATATGTTGTAGGTAGAGTTGCGACAGTAGGAATGGGTATAGAGGCGGGTTTTCTGTGATATATAACCGTATGCAAAGCTGTATAACGAGTACCAGAATTCATTACATACATACATATATCTTTAACTTTTCCTGGAACTTCCACCTTGATCTGTCCGTCTCCAATTTCTCCCTTTCATGACTTTCTCTTCACTCTATCAGATTATCCATTTTTCCCTCTTCCCTTCTACCTCCTTCCCTCCCTCCCTCCAGCCTGTTTCCGTCTTCACTCCCTTCCCTCTATTAGTAAATTTTCCTGAGGCTCCCTACTCTCCCTAGACACTCGCTTGTTCTCCCCCTTGCCATCATTATTACCCATTTTTCCTCCTTCTCTACTTCCCTTCCATTACCAACATTGCACACTTCCATCCCTTCCTTACCATAATTACCCACTTAACCCCCCCTTCCTTACCATCATTACCCATTTAACCCCCCCACCCCTTCCTTTCCTCAGTCCCTCCCTAAATACCTTCTCACCCTAAACACTCATATGCTCCCCCCTCCTCCCACCCTTCCGTTTCCCTACATTACAATTATTAACCATTATTTCCCCACTTTCCTTTCCTTCCTCGTCTCTTCAGCCCCGTCTGTCAGTTTCATTCCATCTCCCCCTCCACTGTGATTCCTCTAACCAAATGCCCTGACTCCTCCCTCTGCCTGCCTACTAAAATTGGTGTTCCAGTGGGGTTAGACGTCATTGGTAAGCTCTCTCCTGATTGGCTGACACACTCACCTGGCTCACACACCACTCTGCCACACCAAGGTGAGTATCCTCTCTGTTATCAAGCTCACGGTGGTATATGTTTGTATATATATATATATATATATATATATATATATATATATATATATATATATATATATATATATATATATATATATATATATATATATATATATATATATTGCACACACTCACACACACATATTATTTACTCTATATAGCTCTTCTCTGCAAGATAAAAAATATATATATATGATACCATTAGTCCCATCAGTGATTGTAGCATCCAGATATGTTAGTCACAACTCTATAAAATAATAAATAAAGACTTTATGATAAGTAGAAGTGATCAAAGTTCCAGAATATATTTATACCACTGTTTATTATCCTCGATTATTTGCATCAAGTATTAGGCCTAAATCAATGGATGTTATAAAACATTTCATCCCGTAAAACAAAACGTCGTTGAATAACAAAAGAGCTAGAGTAAATAATATACAAATATATACCACCGTGAGCTTGGTAACAGGATACTCACCTTGGTGGGTCAGGATAGGAGTAGGAGCCAGGTGAGTGTCAACCAATCAGGAGAGAGTTTACCAATGACGTCTGGACCCCACTGGAACACATATTTTGAGGGACTTTAGTTCCTTCCCTAAATTCCCCTTATTTCTCCCCATCCCCTCCACCATTACCCTCAATTCCTCGAACTCCACATTGTACTCCATTCTCCTACTCATTATTTCCCTTTCTTCTACAAATTATTTCCTTCTGTCCTCCTACTCATTATTTCCATCTCTTCTACTCATTAGTTCAACCCCTCTCTCTCTCTCTCTCTCTCTTCTCCTCTCTCTCTCTCTCTCTCTCTCTCTCTCTCTCTCTCTCTCTCTCTCTCTCTCTCTTTCTCTCTTTCCTCTCTCTCTTCTCTCTCTCTCTCTCTCTCCTCTCTCTCTCTCTCTCTCTCTCTCTCTCTCTCTCTCTCTCTCTCTCCACACCTGTTTCCACCTGTTCCCTTCAGTTTCTCCAGTTCCTTCCCCTCCCATCACCTCCCTCGTACCCCCATCCCACCATTACCCCACTGTGACTCTCCTCCTAGTCCCTTCCTTTCTTCTCTCCCAATATGTTCCCTGCCCCTCCTCACCCGTCCCCTCCCACTTTATGCAAAACTTTATCAAGCTCGTTATCTCCCCCCTCGTCATTTCTTTACTTTTTATCCGCCATTTCCTCGTATCAAGTTTTAATTTGAACTTTTTTGGGAGGTCCAATAGAATTTGTCCCCAGACCAGTACCCGAAAATTGAAAAATAAAAAAAATGCTGGTGATGTGTACTATTTGGTATTGGTTATCTGTCGTGGTGTGATGGGGAGAGAGAGAGAGAGAGAGAGAGAGAGAGAGAGAGAGAGAGAGAGAGAGAGAGAGAGAGAGAGAGAGAGAGAGCGCAACACACACACACACGAAGCTAGGGAGAGAGTTACAGAGAGCAACACACACACACACACGAAGAGAGAGAGAGAGAGAGAGAGAGAGAGAGAGAGAGATTTGTATAATTACGACCATAACTGCGAGCTGCTACCACGGCTCTAATCTTTCTACCCAAACAATGCTGCCGCTGCTACTGTCACTTACACTCACTACTCTCACTCACACTCGCTACTCTCAACCACTCACTACTCTCTCAACCACTCGCTACTCTCAACCACTCACTACTCTCAACCACTCACTACTCTCAACCACTCACTACTCTCAACCACTCACTACTCTCACAACCACTCGCTTCTGTCAATGTACTTATAACTACTATACTATTACTACTACAACTACTATTTCTACTATTTCTACTATTTCTACTACTATTACTACTACCCACCACCACCACCACCACAACAACAACAACAACAATCTGTACCCCACATCTACTACTACTACTACCACCTAGTACTATAACTGACTACAAATGCCACGCGGCCACCTGGCACACACACACACACACACTCTTTCTCTCTCTCTCTTTCTCCTCTTTCTCTCTTTCTCTCTCTCTCTCTCTCTCTCTCTCTCTCTCTCTCTCTCTCCTTTTCATAATTATTTCTTAGAGTACTATATCTTCTTTCTCATTCCTACCTTTCCTCTTTCTCCATCCCTTTCCTCCCTCTCTCACCATTCTTCTGTTATGCCATATTCCCATTACAGTTGTTTTTTGTTTTAATATTTCCTTTTTGTTGTTTTCCTTGGCATTTTATTTTTTTCTCCTTTTTTTCGTCTCTTTAACTTTATAACCTATTATTTTTCCTCCTATTTTTTTTTCTTACATTCGTCATGACTTCCTCATTATGCCACCCTTCTCATCAACTATCTTTTTTTTTACTGTTTTCATCTTTTTTATTCTCCACATGGTTTTACAGCCTCGTTTCTCGCCCCTCCACTTTTTTTATTTTTTTTATTAGTTCCATTATTAGACCTCCAATTCCTACCTTCTTCATCCCTCCCCATCTCCCTCCTCTTTCTTTTAGTTCTTTATCTCCCTTCCCCATCTTCCTTCTTGTCTTCTCTCTCCTTCCTACATTTAGATCATCCTCATCCCCTCCCTCTCTCCTCCATCTTCCTTCTCGTGTTCTCTCCATCCCCTATTTAAATCATCCCCATCTCTTCCTCTCTCCTTCTCCATCTTCCTTCTCGTCTTTAATTCTTCCACCTCCCTCCCTCCCTCCCTCCCTCCGTCCTGCTTGCTTAACCAGACCCATTAGAGGACGTGCGGGGCCATACTGAGAGAGAGAGAGAGAGAGAGAGAGAGAGAGAGATGAGAGAGAGGAAGAGAGAGAGAGAGAGAGAGAGATGGTGAGCTCTGGCGGTTAAGGGAGAGTAGAGGAGAGAAGAGGAAAAGAGATGATGAGGAACCGATGGAGTGTGGAGACGAAGAGAAGGAGAAGAAAAGGGAAGGAGAGAACGAGGAAGAGAGGGAAGGGACGAGGATGAAGGAAAGGCAGAAAGGGAAAAGGAGAGACTGAAGGACTGACAGGGAAAAATTCAGTGTTGGGTGAGAAAAATATATAGGAAGGGTGGAAAGAGAAAGGGAGGAGGAATTAGGGGGAAAGAATGGATAGGTGACGAAGAGGAATGAAAGGGGGAAAGAATGGATAGGTGACGAAGAGGAATGAAAGGGGGGAAAGAATGGATAGGTGACGAGGAGGAATGAAAGGGGATGGAGGGATGTATATATATAGGAAGGTCATTGCAAGGGAAGGGAAGGGAAGGAAAGGGATAAAGGCAGACCGACCCAGGGTGATGAGTGACCACCGTAAACTCTCCCCTTGTTGCAAATTCCGCCCCTGCAATTCTCTCGTTGCAAAATATTCCCCAGTTACAATATTTCCCTTTGTTATTCTCCCTTGTTGCTTGTATACACTCCTTATAGCCCGTTCTGCATGGTCTCTCGTACAGTGTGTGTGTGTGTGTATGTGTGTGGGTATTGGTTACTGGTATTCTTCCTCCCTTTGGTTGGTTGCTATCCCTTTATTCCTCTCTTCTCTTTTTCTGGCGTCCTTTGCTCGCCTCTATTCCCTTTGAATTTGGTCTTCCTGTGGCTGCGCGTTCTACCAATTTTTTTAACTTCATTACACATACAGTATATGTATATATATAATATTCCTTTCCTAATAGATCCTTTAGCCCTACTAGTGGAGTTTCATGCTTTCAGTTCTTTTATTAAATACTATTGTACCTTATATATTCCCCATGTATGTGTCTCCTTCCTATTAAGACATATACACAACTTTCCTATAATATTTTAGTCCTTCATTTTGTTGCAAGTCTACAGCTTTCCTCCCTTTTTCATATTTCTGGTCCGTTTCACGTGCTCTTCCATCCTAGGTTACCTGTCCCCTCCCCTCCTCCCGTGTGCAAATTTCACTGTTCAGCCACAGCCGTCCCCCTCTTAGTCCACCACTGGCTTGCACATTTCCCACTCCTCCTCCTGCCCAAGAATTCAGAATATATATTTTTATTCTATATGGTTGCTTTGGTATTACATGCCCCCTTTTATTGTGGTCCCTTTGAATGTCCTTCCTGTTATAATTATCAACCATTTATAATATTGTTTTTCTCCCTTTGCTGTACAGGACCTTTGTATGTTGCTTCTTCACCATTTGCTATGTATCTTTTAATTTGAATTTTATTTTATCATTACATAGCAATGCTTACCCTATACAATATATGTTTGATTTTCTTGTGTCCTCTTTGACTGTTTCTACCTTGAAAACCAGATTTTTCCTCTATAGATCTCCCTTTTCCTTTAATAATATATATATATCATATATAATAATATATATATTAATATATATATAATAATATATATCATCATTGCATCATTACCCTCACTGTCTGTCGTAGGATATTCCATTGGTTGTATCATCATCTCCCTCCGTTGTTTACCCTCCACACATTCTCTTTCGTCTTCCTCGTCTTCCTTTGGTCTCATTTTCTCAATCTAAATACTATTCTCCCTTTCGCATATTCTCCCTCTGGTCCTCCCGCCCACTTAGCCTCGCCCTTATTTGCACATTCTCTCGTCTCCCTGGTAGCACAGTGTTGGCGTATTTGAGTATTCGCGTACTTGAATATTCACGGATTTTTGCACATTCCCCCTATCGTTATTCCATCTGAGCTGCGAAATAATATGCGATGCGGCTCCCTCTTTGTTGTAAAATGTTACCCCTGTTGAAATGGTCTCTCTCTCTCTCCATTATTTTATTTGTATTCTCTTGTTTTTCCCTCTATTAATTCCCATCCTTTCACCTTTCATCTCTTATCCCATCTCTCTTTCCATGCCCTCGTCTACACCTATTCCTTTCTCTCTCCTCTCTCTCTCTCTCTCTCTCTCTCTCTCTCTCCTTCTCTCTCTCTCTCTCTCTCTCTCTCTCTCTCTCACACACACACACACACAAGATGTCTACGCCTGCTCACTTTATGTTGTGTTCCATTGTCCCTCAGTAGTAATATTAATTGATACCAAATTTGACGAGTTAATAACAATAGAGCAACAACATGCAGGTAACTTGGTTTAACTTGAGGTGACCTAACTTTAACCTGACGTATATTGTATATATTGTATTGTATCTCGGTTGTCTAATGCTGATCTGAGTTTTAACTGGATTATGCTACTGTGATATCACTTAATTAAACCTAAACTGAGCCTATCTACGGTAGTTTAACTTTAGTTGTGGTAACCTAAGCCAACTTCAACTTGACCCAACTCCACAGTGGCCTTTCCTATGCAAGCCAAATTTAGAATATGTAACAACCTCTCCCTGAAAATAGGAAAGTCCCTCAGCCATTAGAAAGTTTGGAATAAATGCAGACCGTCAAAGCTCGCGCGCGCATACACACACACACACACTCTCTCTCTCTCTCTCTCTCTCTCTCTCTCTCTCTCTCTCTCTCTCTCTCTCTCTCTCTCTCTCTCTCTCTCTCTCTCTCTCTCTCTCTCTCTCTCTCTCTCTCCTCTCTCTCTCTCTCTCTCTCTCTCTCTCTCTCTTTCTAAACTGTTCGTTCAGTGCTCGCTCTCCCAAATTTACTGAGGTCACAAATTCTCCGTTTTGCAATTCTCTGCTGCGTCAAAAGTGTGCCCGGCCGTTGCAACTACTCACACTACCTTATAAAATAGCACTAGGGTCTATTTTCCTATTATTATTATTATTATTATTATTATTATTATTATTATTATTCTGTTTTTGATTGTGTTTTATTTGTGAGGACAAGCCATGCAGCATCCCACAGTCAGTGTCTCATTGGTCGGTTCAGCAAGGGTATTATAGGTATTGATAGTTTGGGATATAAATGTTGTTGGCTTTAATGATGAATGCTCCGTAAATCATGGCTGTGTTGATGGTGTATACGTGAGGAGAAAAAAAGATATGCATGTATGTCTCTGTATTCGTTGACACACACACACACACACACACACACACACACACACACACACACACACACACACACACACACACACACACACACATGATTGCAGCTGTGTACCCCGCCAAAGTTTCAAGAATTTAATTATCGTAATTTATACATAGACAGGTGGAACGTAAATTTTGCCCACGGCTGTATCATTAGTACCATTATTTTGTCACAGTAAATTATGAAACGTACACATTTAGTCCTGTTACCTTATTGTATATAATTAGAATGTATATATTTCTAGCATATGATCGTTATTGGGTTTTCCAGTCGAATGAAGTTGTTTGGCGTTACCCACAGAAAATATAACATAGCATAGTGTTGAATTCATAAGTGTCCGTGTTATGAAAATCGTCCTGTGTTTGTCAGTGTAAAATGGGTTAGTGTAGCCTATTTTGTGAGCCCTATACAAAAGGAAGGCTGGCACGGGGCGACTCACTGGTCCACTACCTAGTCCTATATATATACTGCAACTTCTGAATGAAATATATACAAGCTGAATAATTTGTGTAAGTACTGTTACTACTCGGTTGGTTGTTTGTAAGGTATATACTGTTTATATATTTCTACAATTCAGTTTCCCAGATTGGAACCCCACACCCCTTCTCTCACAAAACGTAGTGCCTCTTTTCTATCTTTCTGTACTTATTTATTCTTCCATTTCTCCTGTTATCTGTCTCTATTTAATTTCTAACTTTTTTTTTATCATACAAATCTTCCCTATCCTCCTCCGTTCTCCTTTCCCACTCCTTCATCTTACGTTCTCCTCTCCCCTTGCCCACCTTTCTTCCTTCTATCCCTGCTCACCTTTCCTTCCCCCCTCACTCCCCTCTCCCATTCCTCTCACTCCACCCCTCTCACATGAACCCCTTCCACCTGGACCCACTCTCCCCGAACCAACGCCAGTAAATTCTGTCGGCCTCCAATTCCCGCTTATTATAAAGTGGCCACATCTAATTCTTTATGGCCAGTCGCGAGGGAAGGGATAGTGCGCTAAATTCCACACGCTGGAATTTGTCACGGCAATTCTCCTCTCGCCGACCACCGGGTATTTGACACTAGCATTTTCTGGGGGTGGAGGGGGAAGAGAAATTTGAAGTTAGGGGTAAGTAAGCATTGCTCGTAGATACCTAAGCCCTTGGTCACTTATGCTATGTCCTAAATAATGCAAAAGTGGAATGACTTGTTGACATGTAGCAATCTTTTTTGTTTTCTTTCTCTTGTAAATGCCTTAATCCTTGATCAAAGTAGTCTCAGTGTTGGGATAAGTTAACTGTTTTGTGGAGGCCTTAAGTTTAGGAAATTCTGTTTAAGGACCCCCGTAAATTAGTCAGAAAGTTGGAGGTTAGCTAGTCCTTCAAACATTGCCACGAAACACCATCTATGTTGAAGTAGGTTGTTGAGTGGCATAGGCAGGAGGAATCGGAAGCCACCAACTCTTACAAGATTTCAGGGTCTTTAATATGGTGTACTTCAAAATGTTAAATGGAAAATCGTGTTTCTCGTAGGTTCCTAATCCCGTCTATTGGTCAGTGGTTAACCCTTTCGTTGGTGCTAAAGACAAATAATGATCATAGGCACCTAAACCCATTGTACCAGCTGCGGTTGAGAAGTGGTGAAGACAAATAGAAAGAACACTGGTACGGAATGGTTAAAGGAACACAAACAATGAAAAATGGGTAAATAAAACAAACACAACAAACAAGACCTCAGTAGTAAGATCCTTATCAACATTGCAGGAGTACTAAACAAAAGCTGGATAAATGAGAGGACAGTACGTGTGTGTGTGTGTGTATGTGTGTGTGTGTGTGTGTGTGTGTGTGTGTATGTGTGTGTGTGTGTGTGTACGTGTTTGTGTGTGTTTGTGTGTGTGTGTGTAAGGACTGGGCCAGAGAGGGACAGGATAACACACAACGGTAGGTAGGTAGGGATAGGGTACTTAGGGGGTGGGTTGGGGGTGGATCAATAGGTATTACAGGGCGTGATGCTTTATGAGACAGGGCGACCACTGCCTCTTCTCTCTCTCTCTCTCTCTCTCTCTCTCTCTCTCTCTCTCTCGTTATGATTATGTCGCCATTTTTGTGTACTGTGTGTGGTATTCTCTCTATCTCTCTCATTAAGATTTTTGCCTATTTTGTGTAGTGTGTGGCTGTTCTCTCTCTCTCTCTCTCTCTCTCTCTCTCTCTCTCTCTCTCTCTCTCTCTCTCTCTCTCTCTCTCTCTCTCTCTCTCTCTCTCTCTCTCAGAAATTGGCTCACTCCCCGGCCTCGTCTTAACTCATTCACTCACGGATATTGCTGCCCTTCACTCAACTACGCGCTCTCCTTTACCTCCCTCCCTCCCCCTTTCTCTCCATCTGTCTCCCTCCCTCCCTGCTCTCACCATTCTTCTCTACCCAATGCTCTATATCTCGTTATTTTCTCTGTGTCCCCATTTCACATGTTTTCTTTTACCCATCTTTATCATTTTTATTATCTTATTCATTATTTCTTGTTGTTTGTCTCTTTAATGGTTAATTGGTGGTGGAGATGGGAGAATTGATGGAGGTGGGGCAAGGAGTGGTGGTGGTGGAGGAGGTGAAGCAGGAAGAAGTGGTGTTGGTGGGGTAGAGATGATGAAGGGTGGGTGGTGGTAACGGTGGTGGTGGCGGGGGAGAAATGATGGAGGTGGAGAAGGGGTGGGAGAAATGATGGAGGTGGAGAAGGGGTGAGAGAAATGGAGATGGAGAAGAGGTGAGAGAAATGACGAAGGTGGAGAAGGGGTGAGAGAAATGGAGGTAGAGCAGAAAGTGGAGAAGGGGTGAGAGAAATGATGGAGGTGGAGAAGGGAGTGGTGGTGGTGGTGACTGATTATCTATGTGTCTGGGTGATACGCTACCGGGTTAATGATTGCATTCACTTCTCTCTCTCTCTCTCTCTCTCTCTCTCTCTCTCTCTCTCTCTCCTCCTCCATTCCCTTCTTTCCTTCTTCATCTTTCTTCCTTATTTTCCCATCACAACCTTCTCTAAAACTTCTAAATCCTCTACCTCTCTACTTTCCTCCATCTCTCATTCATTTTAACTCAGAATTAAAAAGTTAGTTCAGATATAGCTAGGAAAATTATTACCCAGTCTAATTACACTTGCTACAGATTTATCCCTCACGGTAATAACGCTTTAATTCTAGTTCGGCCACCTTCACCCTTAATGGTATCTTCATTCTAGTTATTTATATTCCTAATTGGACAACTTTTACAAAATAGTCATATACTTAATACCTTCACCTCCCTTCTTCCTCTCTCTCTCTCTCTTTAACTCCCTTGTAGCTTCCCTCTTTCTGTTTTTCTCTTTTCCTCTACTGTCTCATATTCTCCCTATTCTCTTCCTATCTTCTGTCCCTTCGTCTTTGCTCCACTCCCTTTCTCCCTTCCTTCTTCCCTCCCTTCTTCTCTACCCTTAAGCTCCCTCTTATCTTAACTGCCTCCTAACTACCCACCTAACCCCATTCCCTCTCTCCTCTTTGCCTCTCCCTTTTCCTTCCATCCCATGTCCTGCACCCATTTTCCCTTTTCCTTGATTCATTGCTTTCTTATTTGCTTCTGTTATTTTCCCCTCCTGTGTTCTCCCTCTCGTCTCTCAAACATCCCTTCCCTCTTCTCTGGGCTTCCTCCATCTCATTGCCCCATTTCTTTCCCTCCTTCCAGTCCCCTTTCTTTACTTGTGTCTTTATCCCTTGTCTTAGTGTTGTATTTCCTCCCTCCTCCTATGTTTCTCCTTCCCTCTTATTCTATCATCATTTCTCATCTCTTCCACCCTCCATTTCTTCCCTCTGTTGCTCCCCACTTCCTCCACTTCTTGCTTCTCCCTCTTCTCTTTTCCTTTCTATCTTCTCCCTCCTTCCTCCTCTTCTGCCTTCTACCCAACTACCGTTCACTGCAGCAAGGACGGCTGGACTACAAGGCTGACTGGATAACACTGGTTGGCTGAGCTGGACTGGCTGACTGGTTGGCTGGCTGGCATACAGGCTGATTTCCATGGGTGCCTGGTTGAAAGGCTAAGTGGTTGGCTGAGTGACTCTCCGGTTGGCTGAGTGGCTGCTGGCTGTCTGGCTGGTAGGCTGGATATGTGTGAAAATTGTTTAAAATATATATAGTAATGGATGATAATTTTAGTATGCAATTCTTTTTTATTTTTTATTTTTTACTTCCAGCTGGTGGTTCTTTCTGTCAGAGGGGAACAATTTTATTACTGAGGTTGTCTCTGGAAATGATATTAAGGCTACTAATTCTTTAAAACTAGGCGAGATAACATATCATTTTATTTTATACTAAAATATCCTGTGTCCTGCAACATTTTGGAGGAATCTGTAGCCTTTCATTTTGACCACAGTAGATTTCAACCTTAACATAAAAAAGTAAAGAAATTATCATCTTAGTGTGCCTAGATAACACTAAGGGCTGAAGGTCGTACCACAGTTGCATGCACACATTCCATTTCCTCCGTCCTTCAGACGCTGTTCTCGAGTAAAAAAAAAAAAAAAAAAAAAAAAAAAAAAAAGTGAAACGTAGGAAAGAAAAGAAAAGAAAAATGAAATTGGATCCCATTCAGTACAAATATTTTCTTCCTTTGGTAAAATGTAGAGCATTACTTTGATGGAGTTATATTTATCTTTGGAAGGTGGCGTGCCGGGGAATGGTATTGTATAGGGAACAGCGAAGGGGAGGGGGGGTGGATGAAGGCAAGAGAATGATGGAGGTTATGAAGGTGTAAATGGAGAGAGATTTATTTACACTTGTTTGTACACAGACTATACTATACACATATACACCCACATTAAGTATACATTATATTCAGTAGGAGAGAGAGAGAGAGAGAAAAAGAATGGTCATGCCTTGTACAACAACTGACCCTCAATACCCCTCCCCCCTTCAATTATCATCACTTAGCTTAATTAACCAGCTTTCACAGTGGTCTTATGGGCGGGGGTAATTATGTCAGGCGGAATCCTTATGCTAATTGTCTTTGTTTTTGTGGTCATTAGTCGCGCTAATTAATGTTGGCCTCGGAAATTAGCGCATTTAGCAAGGGGGAACTGTGTTGGGCATAACAAGGGGAAAGCAGGAATTAAGAACAGTGTAGCAGTAGGCGATAAGGGAGAACAGTGCAAGAATAAGAACAGAATAACATGGAGATCTAGAGAGGTAAGGAGAAGAAGATAATAACACTTGAATCTAGCGAGAGGAAAGAACCGTTTGGGGAATAACATGGAGAGGTTAGAGGGAACAATATAACCTGAAAAGATAAGGAGGGAACAGTATTGAGATAAGAGCAGGATTTATAACACGAAGAGAAAAGGACAAAAAAGTATATTTACGGTATATACATTGAGGGAAAAGGCAGTACAGTGTTTGGTTTATTGTCGAGGAAAAAAAGATAAGGAAATGTGTGCACTGTACTGTATAATCACCCTAAGAGAGAAGAACAAGATACATACATACATACATACATACAAACACACATAAGAGTTTTACTTAGAGAATTTCCTGTCGCCCGTGTCCTTTGGGTGTTCTAGGGAATTGCACTCAGCACATACATACACACAATCTTTCTCTCTCTCTCTCTCTCCTGTTCATTTTCACTCCCACTCTCCTGCTGTTGTAAATATTTTGGTAGCTTTTGCATTATTAAAACGTTGTAGAGAGTTGGATGGGTGGGCGGTGGAGTGTGGTGTGGGGGATGGGATGGTGGAAGTAGACTGAGTGGGTGGGGTGGGATGAGAGTTGACATTGGAGTGGGGTACAGTGGTTAGGGTGAGTGGTGGTGAAAGGTAGACGAGTGGGTATGAGTGGGCGAATGTGAACAGTACAGTAGGTGGGTAAATGTGGTGGGTTGGATTGAGGAGAATGGTTGAGAGGAAACAGCAGTACAAGAGAGAGAGAGAGTGTGTGTGTGTGTGTGTTTGAGTTTTTTGGCTTGGTTGGTGTGGGTGTAAATTGTGGTGGCGGTGCCGATATTTACGATGTTACTGCCTCCCTTCAAGACCCGCACCTGGGGCAAGGCAAGGCAAGGCGGGGCGGGGCGGGGCGGGGTAGGGTAGGGTAGGGTAGAGCTGGCGACAACTTTAGTCTGGGGCCTTTTGGGAGGGAGGAAGGAAGGGTTAGGGTGGACATGGGAAGGGTAGGGTGGGGTTGGAGTGGACAGGAGAAGGGATGGCAGGGTTGGGCAGAGTGGGTGATGCAGGACAAGTCACTGTATAGGAGGACAAGACACGTAATAGAACAAAGCAATTGCACAAGGTTCATCACGAACAAGGAAGCAGGTACAAGGTAGAGAGGAGTGGTTACCAGGCCAGAATATATCGGGGACGGTCAGGGTAAATGTTGATATAGCTTAGTTTACAAAATCGGGGGAATGGTTAAGGGTCTGCGAACAGGGACAGTGTGAAGTATGTGTAGATGGAGTGGTACAGTCATTTTGTTATCATAGAGTAGGAGAACAAGTTAACAGAACATTTTGGGATTGTCAAATAGAGGAATTATATGCAGACAGGACAGTGAAAGTCACGGTTCACAATGTAAACCCAATCTCACCCTGTTTCTCCACCCAACCCCAGAACACACCACTTCCCAACACACCTCTATACCACATCCACACAACCACCAGCACTCTTCCACTATCACACCACATCCCAACACACCTCTATACCACCGCCATCATACCACATCCCCACCATCACCAAGTTTCCTCTTCCCTTTGCTAATATATGATCGGGCACCCACCAAGTGTTTCCCAGTCGATACCCATCATCAAAATTACCCTGCGCACATCCATTTAGTAATATTCCTCCCCTCACATCTCATTTTCTCTACGCTGTATTAACCCCGCTAAAGTATCCATTACCGTTTTCTTCAGTGCTGGGAGGGCTTTTTTGAGCATATGAGAAGAGGGTATTTAAGCAGTGTGCATATATGAATGAGAAGCATGGTTTAAAGGATATTAGGAGTGGTGGTGGTGGTGGTGGCGGTAGTCTCCGTGGTAGTGCTGTTGTCAAGCGTGATGGTGGTAGTAGTGGTGGTGGTTTTTGTGTGACATGTTCAGTGAGGTGTTTGGACTTGTATATTGGTTGTAGTACATATAGTAAATGTTAGGCGTAATGTTGCTAGTGGTGGTAATGGTAGTAGTGGGAGTAGTGGCAGTTAATATTGGTCGTGTCAGTGGTGTATTGGGAGTTGTTATATTCTATGAAATGAGGAAGTAGTGATGGTAGTAGTAGCAGTGGTGATGGTATTGGTGTTAGGTACAGTGGTAGTGGCATTGGTGTTAGGAATAGTGGAAGAGTGGTAGTGGTGTTAGGAATAGTGGTAGAGTGGTATTGGTGTTAGGAATAGTGGAAGAGTGGTAGTGGTGTTAGAAATAGTGGTAGAGTGGTATTGGTGTTAGGAATAGTGGTAGAGTAGTGGTGGTGGTGGTGGTGTTAGGAATAGTGGTAGAGTGGTAGTGGTATTAGGAATAGTGGTTATGGTAGAGTGGTAGTGGTAGTGGTGGTGGTAATATTATTGTGTGAGTCTCCATAATGAGGCGACCCACAGGCAGGTGTCGTGTGGCTGTCAAAGTGGGTGTAGGCGTGATGTTGGTGTGGTTGTGTGGTGGGTTTGGTAGTGTTGTGGGATTTATGTGGTTGTTTTGGTAGTGTTGTGGGATTTATGTGGTTCTTTTGGTAGAGTTGTGGGATTTATGTGGTTCTTTTGGTACCGTTGTGGGAGTTACGTGGTTTTGGCGGTAGGTTTGTTGTGGTTGGATGGTGATAGTGGTTAGGGAGAGGTGCACACGTGGTGATGGGGTTTGTGTTGTGCATTGAGGTGAAGTTAATGGTGAGGGAATGCTGCCTAATTATGAGTTGGAAGATAGTGATTGTGTGTGTAGCAAATGAGTGTGATTGTGAGGTAGATTACAGAAAAAGTATGATGGTGTAGCCTATAAGGTAACGAGTAGCATTGATAGTGACGATGAAAGTGAAGAATATACAATAGGTGGAAAAATGAATGATGATGATGATGATGGTGGGAAAAGTGTAATATGGGAAGAATATAGTGATGATGGCAAGAATGAAATTGCGATGCACGTGGCGAGGAAGGTTGTTTGTTTTGAGGTACAGTGAAGGTAAAGGCCCCCTCGTCTATTTAACCACAACACCTGCTCATCCTGTTCATTAATTTAAAACAACACATATACCATCCCACAACACAGAAGCATTTCCACGCACACTTCAAGAGGCACATCACACTACTACGCACACTTTAAGCATACTTCATATCACAAACCACACACAGTTCACAACACATAGATCCACACCCCACCTCACAGCAACACACTCACCTCACAATATAAATACACTTCTCACAATTCACTATATATCCTCACTTTCCCAACAGACACACAGTACACACGCTTATAAAAATGCATCCTCTAGCGATTTCCTCCATTGCCTGGGTAACCTGCCGTCCATCATCCCGTGACAGCCTACACCAGGGTACAATAAAATAATAATAATAAAAAAAATATACAAGCAACCCCGCCGAGCCAGCAACTACCACCACCTATAGTGCCACTGTATCCAGGCAGTACTTCCACGATTACAACTACCACTGCTACCACCAAAACTATTACGGTACCATCACCAGAACTACCACTGCTATTACCAAATTTTGTCACTGCACCATAACCACTAAAACTACCACCACTACCACCTACGATGAATCAATCACCTGTACCACCACCACCACTGCCACCATAACCACATCAAACACTAGTGTATCACCAATCTCCACAAACACACACACACACACAGGACCACCACCAAATCTGCCAATACAGCCACAAGAGTCACCACCACGAGTAACGCCAACACAAATCACCATAATATTTAGTTTACAGCTCCATAATACGGTAGTTACATTTACTATCATACAATCATTAAATAACATCCACACTTACAATTCCACTGCAGGTATTTTACCATCAACACCACCATTATCATTATTACAGCTATAACTCTCACCCAACACCACCAATATCATCACCAGCATTAAAACTAACACCAACACCACTACTAATAATATTTACCTCCACCACCTCCTCCACTACAACAACAACAAAGTGTATATCTAGTATATTACACACAGCTGGCACCACTCTTAACTAACTACCTACCGTCTCACACACACACACACACACACACACACACACACACACACTTTCTCATTACCCCTTCCACTATCTCCCGCACGACACTCAAGGTTGTCTGTGCCATACATTTTCTGCTGCAGGAGTGAGTACACTTTGTTTTTCAAGGGGTTAATTACGGTTGTTACGCGTGAAAACAAACTTATGTCTCGTTTGATCCTAATCTCGGCCATATGAATTGGAGCGATGTACTGTACTTGGTTATTATACAGGTAGCCTAACTTCAACGTGTGAATCTTATCGTTCCAGTAATATGTTAGCATGGAAACAAATATTGGTCCTTAGTAGTTACATAGTTACATCTCTCTCTCTCCGTGTGTGTGTGTGTGTGTGTGTGTGTGTGTGCTTTGTAGTGAAGCCGCCAGCATGTGTTTACTGTCAGTTGGCACCCTCAGCCACCTCTTTGTTCCCGCCAAGCAAACGACCACTCCGGCCATACCCATTTTAATCTTCACACTCACAAGTATACACGCAGGAATGCCTCCATAAAGAATTACACCGGCATTCAAGTCAGGTCCCGAGCCGACACTCTCTGCCACCATTGTGTGTTTACTTCCTGAAATAACCTTAAAAGCAGCACCTACAGCCACCGTCTCCAAGGACATCCATCTTCACCACGGTCGGGGGACGGAGAACAGTCCACCGCATGTGTGTGTATGTGTGTGTGTGTGCTTTGTTCAGATACTTACTGTAGTTGTGGTGGGCAGTGTACATGAGGCGAACATATGCTTGCAACTGTAAAGGCGTACACAGTGTACAGTACAGACCTCCACAAATGTCACGACGCCTCTCCACTACTAAGATACCAAAACTCTGCTCAGCCGCGGCCCTTCACTAACCCATAACCCAACACACCCAACCCTCCAGTGACTCCTTTCTTTGGTAACATGTGGTTATGGTATAGGTTGGTGAAACCTTGAGGATAAGAAAGATATTGGAGTCTGGTGAAGGATCAGCGTAATGATATATGTTTATGATAGCACAGTTGGGTACAGAATTTCACTAGAAGCATTTGCTACTAGGCTTTATAGAGTTACTTGGTAGTACAAGGAAACAACAGCTAATATTATTGATTAAATTTAGGTTCATCGTGATCTTTTTACTTCTGTACGTCATTTAGTACTATAAAGACACTCACCTACCCAGTACATCTTAGCTTACTATTCACTACTATAGTAAAGAAATGTTACATGGTCTGATCTCATTACCTTTACCTGGTACAGCGCTTGGTTACAATTGCCATATATGTTTTTTATGCCATAAATTAGCGATGTGCAAAAAAGCAGGAAGCCTTCCGCCATACTAATTAAGCGGATTTGTCACCTGTCAAAGCGAGGTAATCCTACCGTGAATAGTCTGATAGAACATCTGACTTTAACATGTAACCTTGCCCTGTTGGTATATTATGTTGTATAAGTATTTAGAGTGTAGTGATGATAGTTAAGGGTCAGGGTAAGTGTGGGACATTGGTTAATTAACAAGTGTACAGTAATGATGACAATGTGATGGAGGTAGATGTTTTGTACAGATATGTTTTATACACTGGTACTCTCACATTCCTGGAGTCGAGTCGTGTTATACAGATAATAAGATCCAAGTGTTGATAGTTATGAGTTAGGGAAGGTGTGTGACAGTGAAGTGAAGGTTTGCATAAAGGTAGTTAAGAGTGAAGTGAAATGTTGATGCATGGCACAAGACGTTAAGGAAGGTGTGCAGTGATGTGCTGAGGGTAAATATAAAGGTAACTGTAAGACGGAGGTTGTAAACATTGAGGGGAGAGACAGGAGGAGGAGGAGGAGGGTGGGTGGGTGGATGGAGGTGGAGGTTGTGATGTGCCTCAGGTGGCTTTACTCCAGAAGAGTTCTTGATGATGGTAGTGCTGGTGGTGCTGATGAAATTATAATGACGTCAATAATGAAGGTGATGATGCTTTTATTATTACTATTAATTTTGTATTATAGTTGAAATGTTGGTTTTCGATCATTTCTAATTTCATTGGGGTTTAAAACTATTTGTTTTTGCGTCTTTGTTTATACTGTGTGTCCTTGAACATCTTCAGTACACTAACATAATTGTATTGTTGTAATACTCTACAAAAAGCTGTAACCCAAAGTATTAACTATTTCTACAATTCTTGAAGGTGACAGCCATCTCGATATGAATGTCAATATATGCTATTCTGGCCTTTGGCAAACTTATCTTTAATCAATTTGGCTGAGTAGTGTTGTTAATGTTGGGAACATAGCGGTATGTTTGCAGTAACAGTGAAAAGTGTTTATTTAAAGATTAATATAAAAGGTATGTGTGTGTGTGTGTGTGTGTGTGTGTGTGTGTGTGTGTGTGTGTGTGTGTGTGTGTGTGTGTGCACTGCTGCTGACGCCATGTCTTGATAATCATGAAGTGTTGGCAGCAGGTGTTGTGGTGGGAGTGTGGAGAAGAGGCAGGGGAAGGTGGGGAGGAGAGGAGAGGAGAGGAAAGGAAAGAGGGAGTGTTGGGTGGAGCTGGAGAGGAGGGAGAGTGGCGGGGTGGGAGAGAAGATATGGAAACGTGGAGGAGAGGGGAGAAAGTGGAGAGGTAATGGTGGGAAGGGGTAGACGATTGTGGAGAAATGGAATTTGAGGGGAAAGCGGAGGAGAGAGAGAGAGAGAGAGCACTGGTGGAGACTTCCGGAGTGTTCAGACAGAGAGTGGGGGGGGGGAGTGGTGGTAGTGGTTTGAGATGAGGTGGAGTAAATTGGAAGTGGTGTGGTAGGCTAATGAGATTTATAGTTGTGTGTGTGTAGAGAGAGAGAGAGAGAGAGAGAGAGAGAGAGAGAGAGAAATGCTGAAGCTGTTACACACAATATATATCACAACATTTTAGTTTTTTCGTTGGTGGAGTTTTATAATGGTCAAAGCAGTCTGTTTCTGGGTATAGTTTGGTGGAATTAGCAGCCTCCCATCCACCTGTTAACATTAATCATATCACCTTAGGGAGAGAGAGAGCATTTGTTATTGGAGAATTGAAAGGCTACTGATTCCTCCAAACTGTGCTACAATCTGATCCCCTGCTGTTATACTAAGGTGGCGGGTGTGTTTAGAGGAACTGGCAGCCTCTCTTAATGAACCACCGTTTGTATTCCTTTGTATTTACTACCTTAAAGAAAGCTAAGGAACTCCACCTCTCCTCGCTCAACCTCCTGTTATCCCCTAACCAATGGAAAAGAAAAAAAGTTGGTGGAGGAAAAAGAAGAAAAAGGAACATAGGAGGAAGGAGGAGAATGAAAAGCAGGAGGAAAAGGAAGGAGAAGAGGAATTGGTGGAGGTGGAAAGAGGAATTGGTGGAGGTGCATGGTCTGGTTAAGGGGAGATAGGATGGATGGGGTGGAAGCAAAGGTGTGGGTGTGTTTTTTTTTTTTTTTTTTTTTTTTTTTTTTTTTACTCGTGTTACCATTATTTACATTAATGGTGGGGGTCACATCCTCATTATTTGTATATACAGTGGTGGCATCCTCCTCCTCCTCTTCTCGTCGTCGTCGTCGCCTTTTTCTTCATGCTCCTTATTTTATCACCTTTTTCACCCTTCCGTTTGCTTGTTTCATTCCATCATCCCTTGTTTTTCCTACATTATCCCTTACTTTCCTTTCATTACCTTCCTTTTTTTCTTCTCTTCTCCCTTCCTTTCCTTCCTGCCTTTCTTTTTTCCTTCTCCATGTCCTTCTTTTGTATTTTCCCTCTCTCTTCCTTCCTTATCTTCTTTCCTTCTTTCTCCTTCCCTTCCTTCCTTCCTTCCTTCCTTCCTTCAACTTAATAGGAGTTGATATTTTTCCTGTCCTTTATTACTCTATATTCCTTCTCTCCCTTCTCCTTCGCTCTTCCCTTCCTCCCTTCTTCCTTCTTGTTCCTTATTCCTAACTTTATGGCATTTTTCTCGGTTCATCACTTGTTCTACTTTCCTCCACATTTGCCTTTACTCATTTTTACTCATATTGTTCCATTATTTTATTTCCTAATTTTTTTTCGCCCCTATGGTTTAGTTTTGTATGTATGTTCATGTGGTTGTTGTGTTTCCCCTCTTTATCACTGTCGTCTGTCTACCTCGTTTTTTCCTTTCCCCTTCTTTATCGTTTCTCTTCCCTATTTCATCTCACTTCAGCTTTTGTTTGTTATTCTTTATTATATTTTATTTTTAGTATCGTCCCACACCTTCTTTGACGTTTCTTTTCTTTTTTATTCATCTTGTTCCCCATTCTCGCCTTATCTCTCTGTTTTTTTTCCAATTCTTCCCTTTTCTTTTCCACTTTCTTTCATTATATTCCTCCACTTCCCATCCCACCCCCAAATCATCTCGTGTAATCTCCCTCTTTGCGTAGCCTGCTCCTCCCTCCACTCCTCCCTCCCTCCCGTCTTTGTCTAGTGCCAGCTTCCAAGTCGCTTCTCCCTCCCTTCCTCCCTCCCTCCCTTCCTTCATCTTCCCTCCACGTCTCTCACAGCCTCCCCCCCCCCCTCCACACTCCCCCTTCCCTCAGCCAATCAGCCTGCAGCAGCTTGGTTAATGACTGTTCCTTCATTCTCCTTTCTCCTTCCTCCTTCCCTTTCCATTTGGGTATTTCATTTTGCTTTTCCTCCCTTTTACATTTATCAACTTTCCCTTCCATGCCCTACCATACCCCCTTTTTTTCCCTTCCCTCTTTCATTTCCCTTCCCTTTTTCATTTCATCTTTTGCTTCATCACCCCCCAGTCACCCACCCCTCCTCTTCCAACACTATACTAGACATTACACTAACATTACATATGGTCTGCACCAAGGTAATAATATGTGTACTGGCCCTGTACCCATGCACCTGATAAAGTGAACCAAGGCCAGTGACGCTCACCACTTGGAAGACAACCTGGCTCACCAAGGGGGCGCCCTCCCTTATACACTACTTCCCTTACCGAAACACACCTCCACCGCCCCTTCAATTTTGCATTAGTTGTTCTGTTCCGCTTTTATTTTATTTTTATTTTCACCTTTTTACTTCCTTTCCTACTTCTTTCCACATCGCCTTTCCTACCTACCTGTGCCCCCTCCACCTCGCCCATCCTTCCTCCCTCCACTTCCTCCACCCTTCCTCCCTCCACTTCCTCCACCCTTCCTCCCGCCACTTCCTCCACCCTTCCTCCCGTCACTTCCTCCACCCTTCCTCCCTCCAACTTTTCCACCCTCCCTCCACTTCCTCCCTCCTACCTCCCAACCCTGGTCCAGTTTCCTGCGTAACCACACTCATACTTTCTCACAAACGTTCTTCCTCATACAGTGTCTCTCGCATTATTGTCATATTCCTTTATTCTGTTCATATATCTTTCTGTCCCCTCGTTCCCTCCTTTTTTTTTTTTTTTTTACCCCAATCTTCTATAACCTTTCCATTCTTCCATATCTCCATTCCTCTTCCGTCTTTCCTTTATTTCTTTCCGTACTTTATTCTTTTTTTCTCCTTTCATTCCATTATTCTCCACTTCGTATACTGTACCTTCACTTTTCACCTTCTTTCTTACCCTCTTATCTTCCTAGCGTCACTCCTATCCTCTCCTCTTCCTTCCTCTCCTCTTCCTTCCTCTCCTCTTCCATCCTCTCCTCTTCCATCCTCTCTTCTCTACTCTCCTCTTCTATCCTCTCTTCCCCTATCCTACAACGTACTTTCCCTCCCCTCTTCGTTTCATATTCCCTTTATTTTATTACTCTCTTGCTACCATCAGTCTCCTTCCCTTCCCTCTTCCCCTCCTCTCCTCTTTTCCTACTTCCCCTTCAGTATTTATTGCTCATGTCCTCTTTTACTCCCTCCTCCTCCTCCCGTCTCTTTATTGTCTTTTTTCTTACCCTTCCTCCTCTTCCGTGTACCCTCTTCCTTGTTTCATCTTCATTCCTTACATTCCCGACAGTCTTCTTCCTTCCCCTCTTTCCTTCTTAAGTTGCTCCTCTTTCCCCTTCCTATATCTCATCTTGTTTTATGTATCGTATCATAATTTACCCGTTGGATCTATTGCTTATATTATGTCCTTATATTTTTCATTTGTATTTAGGTTGTCTATATTCCATGCCCCCTTGATCTCTTTTATTCTCCATTCTTCTATATATCCTCGACTCTCTCTTTCTCTCTCCCCCCTCTCCCTACTGCAGCCTCCTTTTCCACTACTATCCCACTTCCCACTCGCAATTATTCTCACTTCACATTCACTCTCCCATTTTCTGTCCCTCACTCCCTCATGTATACATACCCCTTTCCTCTCTCATACTCTCTCCTTTGCTTTTCCTTCACACTCGCCATATTTCCTATCCCTCAGTCTCTGCCTTTTCCTCTCTCCCTCTGCCAGTCTGAGAAGCACACTCATTAGGTGTGTGTCAGTCCTCGCCGGCCACTGGACACACGGAAGGGGAAGGGAGCACATGGTAGGGGAGTGTAGATATGTGTAGGGGAGCGTAGGATTGTGTAGGGGAGCAGAGGATTGGCTATGGGGAGTGTTTTGTAGCATAGAGAAGCAGAGAGTTGGGTAGGGGAGTATAGGGTTGGGTTGGGGAGCGTAAAGCAAGGTAGGGTAGCACAAGGTTGGCAAGAGTAGCTTAGCACAGATTTGATTGAGGTTGAGTATAGACTAAAGGATAACATTTTAGCACAGAGTAGTGTCAGGTAGGGTGCGATATTCAAGCTTAATGTTTGAATCGATGAATTAACAAAGACTTCTCCAGCATGTATCGTCAAATGATGAAATAAAAATAACAAAGTACACAGTAAGAAAGGAACACTAGTCAGGCTTACAGGCATGACTTTATTTATTTATTTATTTATTGGTGGTGATGGTGGTATTGGTAACGATGGTTGGGGCTGTGAATGGTAATTAGTGATACATTTAATGAGTAGGTTGTTATTGTAAATATTATATGTTTTTATTTCTTGATCACTTTTTATGCTAATATCTCTTGGCATCGTTACTCATGTTCTGGCTTTTGTCTTGTATATTATCTCTTTATTGTGTTTTTGTTATCCCATGGCATTCCTAATAGTTTCTCCAGTGATTAAATTCGCCATCATTCAGTATCATTCTTCATTCCTTCATGCACTCGTCTACTGCCTCCTTTCACTCTATCTTCTTCCTTCACTCACCCCTGCCTGCATATCCCGTGATTTGCTTGTATCCTCCCCTGTTACCCTTCTTTTTCTTCTTCCCTTTCTTTTTCCCCTTCCAGTTCGTCTTGGCTTCCTCACTTGCTCCCTCATTGGTAATTAACTCCCCCTCCCTCCTTTCCCTCCTTCCTTCCCGTGCTTCCACCCAATTCTCCTCCCCTCTTGAGACCCACATGTCGTCCCCCCCCCCCCCCTCTCTCTCTCTCTCTCTCACAATTTTACTCTCCCTAACAACACCATCATTCCTTTCAAGCTTCCCTTCTTCGTTTTCTCCTCTCGCCTCCTTCCCCATCTTTTCTCTCATCTCCTTGCTCCTTTCTTTTACCCTCCCTGCCTACATTTGACTATTCTTATCCCTCTCATCTCTACCTACCCATCCATTTCCCTCTCGCATCTCCCTTCTCTGATCATTTCCCATCAGTACCTTCTTCCTTCTCTAACTGCCCAATATTTCTCCTTCCCTTTCTACCATTCCTACCGATGTCTATCACCTCTCCTTTCATCCTACCCTTCTTTTACTTCCCTTCCTTCCCTCCTTTCCCTTCCTTCCCTCCTTTCCCTTCCTTCCCTTCCTTCTTGCATTGACGCTTCTATTCCCTTCCTACCTATGTCCCTATAGTTTATTCCTTCCTCTCCAATGCCTCCCGTCCCTCCCTGTCTCCTATTCCCCATTTTCATCACATCTCTTCCTAGCCTCCCCTCTTTTCTTTGCTTCTCTTCCTCCCTCAACTTGTATTCCCTCTCATATCCATATAACTCTCCTCCAACGCCTTTCTTTATCTTATTTTTCCTTTCATCTCGTCTCCTCTCCTCGTTCCCATATTTTCCTCTTCCCTCGTCTTCATCCTTTTCTCCCATTGCTTCTCTTCCCCCTCCCCCCATCCCTCCCCCCTCCCAGCTTCAGTAATTAACTCAGGTCTCTCCCGCTCAGGTAAGACGCCTGGAGGGTTGGATGCTGTTGGCGGCAGGTGAGTCAGGAGGAGGAGGAGCACGCCCGCACGCCCACACACACACACGCCCGAACATGCACACTCTTACGTATATTCATTCTCACACCCACACACGCCTACACTTTACTATCCTCACACTCACACGCCTTAGAATATTCACACTCACGAATATTTACACTTTTTGGAAGATTTACAAGTACGAATATTTAGACTCATACAAATATTCACATTTACGAAAATGTACAGTTTTTTCACTTTACCTTCTAATATCAATATTAACACACACTCACCTGAATATAATCACACTCATCATCCACATTGTAATTGCACCCACACTTGGCCTCGCTTTGTGTATGGCTCACAGGGTAAGTTTACTTCCCAAGGTTCTTTTTGAGATCGAACTAAGGATACGTTTAAAGAGTTGGACCAAAAGCCATATCTTTTTTGGCAGGGGGATGATAGGAAAGTGTATGTGTGTGTGTGTGTGTGTGTGTGTGTGATATCATTGAGGTATGTTCGATATAAACTATTTACTTACTCTTCTATTGTCTGCCATTATTCTTGCTGTTATTAGTAAAAAAATGTCTGTTGAGGTGATAGATAAAAATAAAGTGATTAATATTGATATAAGCTTGAGGTGCCTCTGCTCTACATATATTTAAAAAAAATGTCACTGTGTTGAGGTGGTAGGTAAAATAAAATGTGTGATTGAACCTGAAATAGGCAACCACTCATTCTCGTCTTTTCATCCACCCACACACAGTCATTTTACTCGCCCTCTCCGTCCGTCAAGTTTGTCTTTCTATTTGTTCATCACGCCAACACGGCCACACTCACTCCCACGCACACACACATACACTCTTTTCCCCATCTATCACTGTGTTTTATTTTGGTCTGTATGTTTGTCAATCAAGCCAACACATTCACATTTATTCCCACACCACAACCCCTTACTCTCATTTGTCTCATTTTCCTCCTCCTTTCTTAACTCTCCCTCCTTATCCCTCCTTCACCTTCTCTCCCCTCTTCCATGCTTATCTCCCATCCTCTCCAATCCACATTCCATTCTTTCTCCCTTCCTTCCTCTCTCACTTCTCTTCTTCCATGCACTTTACCCAGTTCTAGCCCTCCTTCGTTTCTTCCTGCATAAAACCTACCTCCCTCCTCTCGCCATCCCTCCCTACCAACCTCCCCCAACTCTACCTCTCACCTGATCATCATACTCCCACCCTCACCAACATTCATCCTCGTATATCCTTGCCTCCTTGCATCAGATTCTCAGCTTCCTCCTCCCCCCCCCTTACCCCTCCTCTCAGCCTTTCTCCCCAGCAGCTCATCACGTCCAGATCGTGCCGGTACCGTAAAAAGGAAAGAAAAAAAAATCCTTCGTTGAAAAAGAAGAAAGTTAGTTTGAAGTGGTTGATGGCCGTAAAGCAGTGTTATTGCCCTGGTTACTGCCAGTGCCTCGCTAACAATGGCTGGCACTGTGGCACTCCGACGCACTGATAGTATAACGTTGCTGGATGCTGGCACTTGAGACGGGGAGACGGGTTAAAAAGATGTTTTGACGAACTCTATAGGCTGATGGTGTTGGCAGTGTGAAGCCCATATGGTCTAACGTTGGCATTAAAGACGCTTGTACATTGATTATTTGACTCTGGTAACGAGATTTGATGTACTATGGCTTGTAATGTGATGCTAATATAAAGACGGTGTTGTTCTTAGTGTCTATCGCTGGTACAACACACATTGTCTTAACACACTCATATGTAGTTGAGTACCGTGTGTGACTCGTTGTTGGTGATATTCTGACACTGGTAAACTGACAATGACACAAACGCACACAGAGAATGACTGACACTGATAATGACACCGACATTTAGTATTAGTGGGACTGTCATTCTACCTCTAACTTTTTGCCAGTGGCTTATGTCGAAACTGTTCGGTATACCAAGAAGTTTGATTTTATGCAGCTTCCTACGATAAAAATAACACATACAGAGACAAAAGAAACACATTTACCTCAGTAATTTTTATGTGAACACCTCAACTAGATGTAATATTGGATTGTCATTATTCTTCAGATATGCTTTTACTTAGGGATCTTGGATATCGTAATTTAGTCGATTTCATATCATTTAGTATGTTTAGAAAAAGAAATACGTAGGTTAGCAGAGTTTATATTTAACAAGTACGGTACCATACATAGTTTGTCCTCATCTTG
>JAWZYT010005537.1:5000-17500 GCA_034508575.1 Petrolisthes manimaculis
ACAAACACACAAACACACAAGCAAGCCAATGATAACAGGATGATTTATTGTACACCCACCCACCCAGGCAGCGAAAGCAACGCAATCAAAAAGTCCCACACAGACCCCAAGGAAAATGACTGAACACCAACTGGTAGAGACAGACAGACATACAGACACACAGACAGGGACTATTAGACAAGCATTGACCTAATTTCTCCCCACGTGACCACACACACATTCATTACCTACAGGAATTTTGAACAGATAAGTAAAAATATAAATAAATAAAATAGCACCTGTATAGAGGATATTTTGAATTGAAAGGATAAATAAAATAAAATAGCAAAAAAATGTTTAAATAGAAATGTAACATGTAGAAATGTAAAAAATGTATAAAATAGAAACTTTATGGAACTAAGTTTGAAGTAATAAATAAAAAATAAATAAAACAGCAACATCATGCAAATAAAATAATAATAAATAATGAATAATAAATAATAATAATGATCAAGTTTATACACAAGCCATGACAGAAAAATGACGAGGAGAAAGTTTGATGACATCGGTTTTTTTATGATTATTATGAAGATGAAAATAATGAGGTTAATGGTAGATGTTTTTTCATTGCAACATTCATTATTCAGGCTGTTGTTGTTGTTGTTGTTGATGTAGATAAGGTCGAAGTGTTGAGAGGATTATGATATTTAGATTTGTGTGTGTGTGTGTGTGTGTGTGTGTGTGTTGTACTCGGTATACTCGCGGTTCTACTCAGAATACGAGGTAAAGAAAATTGGGTATGGTATAGTACTGGTTCCATTGCTTATAGTCCCCAATTCAGCTTAAAATATAAAGTAATTATGTATATATTCCCATTAGTGATGAGATCTACAGTACCTAGAGTAAACGAAAGAAATATGAGTACGATTTTACCGCGTTCGGGCAAACACACCCCGCCGGACCAAATAGGGTTAAGGGGAGAGCATACTTTCGATATATTGGAGTGCCTTGATTCCTCCAAAGTATGCCAGGAAACAGAGTCAGAGGAACAAAAATAATGGTGGCCTGTTGCGTGGAATAGTCTGGAGGAATCATTTGCTTCGTATTTACCAACACTGTATCCTCCCCTTAAGCTGCCTCACCACAACACAACATTATTACCATGTCCCGGTAGTGATGGGGTTCTCATCAGACTCACTAAATCGGGGACAAAGTGAAAACGCTGTTACTTCATCAATACTATGGACTGACTTACAGACAATTTGCTTTTAATATCAAGATTATACTGATTTAAAGACAATGTACTTTTAATATCGAGATTATACTGATTTAAAGATAATTGAATGTGCTTTTGCCACGCGGTAATAATCAGGGTAAATTATCAAGGCAACAATAAACTTGATGATCTTGACCGTGTGTGTACCATTAATATACTTTACATCTGCCAGGAGTCGCTATCCACAACTCAACAACAACAACACCAACAACAACAAAACACCACCATCCATAATTATAGCTTAATACATTTTCTCCCAGTTGTCCATAAAGACGAATCAAGAGAGGTATGCAGGTGGAAACTCGACTCAAACAACATGTACAGTACGAGGCGTCACGTGTTGGAGGAGACACTATGATGATGACTTGTATATCTACGTATCAACTCCCGTGATTCACCTTCTCTTTAAGGGGGTGCGGGAATGGGGGGTGCTGGAATAGGGGGACATCGCTTGGTAGGTGTTAGGGGGTTTTGGTGGGTGCGGGAATAGGGGGACATGTACAGGCTTGGTGTGGGAGTTAGGGTTGTGTGGGAATATGGGACAGGCTTCCTACTCACCCCAAGTTTGTCCCCCTATTCCCGCATCCCCCCAATCCCCCCCCAAGCCTGTCCCCTACTCCCACACACCCTTAATTATCTTCTTCATTCACTTCTTTCCCCACCCAGTACACCCATATTTTTTATTGATGGATATTAGGCGCCGCAACATCGAGGTCCTATAGCGCCAGAAAAAGGTGATAGAGAGGTGTGACAGCAAGCAGGAAGGACAGTACACCTATAGAGGCTGATGTGTTCGAATGCAGGGTGTGTGTGTATGTGTGTGTGGTGCCTACCGTTCGTCTCTGGTCAGAAATTACGTATCACGAGTGTACAGTACAATACGGTACCACATATACTATTCCGTCATCACGTGTCCTGCTACGATATAACCTTGATCATTTTGACACACACACACACACAAATGATTAATCTACAACAGCATAATAATAACATCTGAAAGGAATTGTTCTCACCTTCTCTGGTTGACCATAAGAAAAAATAATATGGTTCTGGCTGGCGACGTTCTCAGCCTGTCAACATTCCAACCGGTCCACTCCAGACAGTCCCACGATGTAAGGTAGTTAATTGATTCGTCCGACGTGTGTGTGTGTGTGTGTGTGTGTGTGTACATGCCTGAAAGAGGAAGAGTAATGTTGATATTATACCAGTCTGTCCAGAGTTGTATGCAAAATCAAGCAAGCACACCAAATGTTCCATGGATGATACATTTAATGAGCTGTAAATTTTTAGTAGACTAATAATAATAATAATAATAATAATAATTATAATAATAATAATAATAATAATAATAATAATAATAATAATTCAGTTCCATGGCTTTCCAGGTAAATATTTACAGTGTGTGTGTGTGTGTGTGTGTGTGTGTGTGTGTGTGTGTGTGTGTGTGTGTGTGTGTGTTTTGGTTGCTTGGTTTGGAGGAATTTGCATCCTTCAATTCACTCACATCATTCTTACACACATAGGTATACGAGACTGAGTAGAACACACACACACACACACACACACACACACACACACACAATGTTAGCGTCCGGAGAAAGTGAAATATTTGGCAAGTTACAAAAGAAGATTCGGAATCGGGAAATTCTATTATACTCTGCTGTGTGTGTGTGTGTGTGTGTGTGTGTGTGTGTGTGTGTGTTGAGTGTGTGTGTGTTGAGTGTGTGTGTGTGTTGAGAATGTGTATACGTGTTGAGTGTTGAGTGTGTGTGTTGAGTGAGTGTGTGTGTATGTGTTGAGTGTGTATGTGTGTGTGTATTAAGTGTGTATATGTTGAGTGTGTTATGTGTGTGTGTGTGTGTGTGTGTATGTGTGTGTGTAGTTGCCCAATATGAATCGGTTCCATCTCACTTGCATCCGTTTCCAACAGTGTTTATTTATTCATATTAGATTCGCTATTGACACACTTGTTTACACTCTGGCGAGAAAAAAAACCACAAATCAAAAGTAAACAAACCATTTACTTTCATATTTATCTGTGTTTTTTGTGTTTACCTAATAAAACACCGAAGCAAACATCTACACAAGTGATGTTTGTATGTATGTACCCAAACAAGCAAAAAGTCCATTACAAGCAAGCAGACACACAAACAAAAAACGCATTTATTTGTTTGTTTGTATGTATTTACCAAGACAGGCAAGCCACCCGTCACACTAAGTTTTTCTTCCTTTTATTTTTCTAGTCTTCTATCTCATTTGGCGAGCCGAAAGCGCCAGACGGTTTGGTGAAATGTGCAGGAGGATGGGAGCGGGTGGTGGCGGAGGGAGGGGGACGACCACGTGGCCTTATTGTATATAAACCCGGCCCTCAACACGATGGAAATCAGTTGCCCAGCTCAACAGAAGGGAGGAGGCCACACGTAACAACAGAAGAGAGGTGGCCAAACGTAATAACAAGAGAAGGGAGGTGGCTACACGTAACATACCTTCTTGGCTACACGTGGGCCAGTGATCATTACGTTGTGTTATATACGGTATATTATATAGGCTATTACTTGTGGAGATCTGGACTCTTCCCACCACCACGGCAGTATAGCACCACCGTAATATTGGGTGTGAAACTCGGCCACCAGAATGGCATGTTGGCAGGTAAGTTAGTGTAGTTGAACACACACATACACACATACACAACACACACACACACACACACATACAACACACACACACATACAACACACACACACACACACACACACACACACACACACACACACACACACACACACACACACACACATACAACACACACACACACACACACACACACACATACAACACACACACATATACAACACACACACACACACACACAGACACACACAACACACACAACACACATACATACTTGTCTTAAACAACCCTATAGTGCAGTCGTGTATCTTTCTTTGGTAAATGTGGAGCAACTGAATCATTCTCCAAACTATTCCAACCAACAGAACACCAATAGTTTTGCTATTCTGGTTCTGTTTCCTGGCATACTTTGGAGGAATCAATGCTCTCCAATGTAACTACAAAAGTGAAATAATTAAGGAAGCTGTGATGCTGTTGATGAATTATTAATCTTTTTAGAACAATAATTTAATGGTTGCCGTACAGTACATTTACTGATCTCTATGATTTTGGTGACTTAGAGCCAGAGGTTACCCATTCCTCCCAACCATGCATACCAAACTACATCATTGACAGTTATGCTACATTATAAGAGCATATAATATATACGGTATTTTGTGGAGTAGTTTAGAGGAATTATAATCCTCCATTTACGTACAATCACAACAAAGTCCATCATTTATAAACTCATTGTTAAACCTTAAATCTGGGAGATCATATTATGATATATGTCGTTTGCATTAAAAATGGAATAATTATATATATTTAATGCATCATGAGCTGTTCTTTAATAGAATTTATTGAACAAAATCTTAACCAGCATTTCATTAAATGGCTCCAACTTATTTTACTTATAAAAGACACTTATAATGATAGACTATAGATACATTGCATCCCTATTATAATTATAAGCCTGCATATACATCCATTTCTGTGTTTGTGTCAGTACTTCACACCCCAACTTTCCCTTAGGCCTACTCTCCCTTTTTCCTTCCTATTGATCGGAGTTTCAATAAGTTTGCTGCGATACTGTGAAGAAATTGACATTTTTCCGACACAGACTACATCTATTAAAATTGTAATAGTGTATGTATATGTTTATGTCAGGGGTTGTGTGTGGCAGCGACCTCCCTGTTGGTGATGGCAACATGTGGACCCGTCCCTTCACCAGAGACTCACCTTCCTTCACGGGATTCCTACCTCACATCATCCAACATCCAACAACACTTGCCTTCATCCCCAGACACCCATCATCTGTCTTCATCTGACACTCATATACCTCCTCCCTTATCTGATACCAACCTACCTCTACCTCTACCTCACTCTCCCTTCCCCTCACCCTCATTTAAAGAAAACCTACCCACACCTGATTCACAGTTTTCCCCTCCTTCATCAAACTCTCACTTCCCCCCACCCTCACCACACAACCCCCAGCCCTCACTCGACCCCCAGTCCCCCTCTCCCTCACCAAACAGCCCCATGCCCTCAATTGACTCCCAATTTCTCCCACCCTCACCAAACTCACAATTCCCCTCTCCCTTATCAAACAACCCCTTACCCTCACCTGACTCCCACCACCCCCATCCCTCACCTGACTCCCACCTCCCCCATCCCTCACCTGACTCTCACCTCCCCCATCCCTCACCTGACTCCCACCTCTCCCATCCCTCACCTGACTCCCACCTCCCCCATCCCTCACCTGACTCCCACCTCTCCCATCCCTCACCAAACAATCACTTGTCTTCACCTCACTCCAAACTCTCCTCACCCGATTCTGCTTCCCACTCCACCTTCAAGACTGATGGCAAACAACAACAACAACAACAACACCCTCCTCCAACACATCCTTCATTAGACAACCAACAACAACAACAACAACAACACCCTCCTCCAACATATCCTTCATTAGACAACCAACAACAACAACAACAACAACAACAACACCCTTCTCCAACACATCCTTCACTAGACAACCAACAACAACAACAACAACACCCACCTCCAACACATCCTTCACTAGACAACCAACAACAACAACAACAACAACAACAACAACAACCCACTGCAGTCCCCCCGATCCAGAGCAAAACAATAAAACAAGAAGACGACAACGACGATGAAACCTTCTTACCACGACCACGACCGAGCAGCGACAACAATGAGTTAGTCACCACTTACATAGAAGATACACCCGAACAACACCAACCTTCCCTGTTGATTGAATCCAGCATATTCATTGACTCTAACAACAACAACAACAACAACAACAAGGGAGATGAACCAAGCGACGACTCATCAACAACCACAACATCAACAGCAGATAGATCCCACGGTCCTAAGATACCTCTGCATGATAATATACCGGGCCAACAACAAGACCCCCCACACCACAAGAGGGAAGCTGCTATTACCGGTACTGCGTTTGTGTTTTACGGTGATGGTGACCCCGAAGAAGATTTAATTACTCCACCACAGACTCATCAGAAGGAAAAACCTGGGTTGGTGGTAAGTCAAGATTCTCCTCAGGGCAAACAGGAACTATTTTATGGAAACGTGCAACAACAACAACAAGGCCCATCCCAGCAACAACAAAGCCCATCCCAGCAACAACAAGGGTATGGACAGGAACAAGGCCCACCTCAACAACAAGGGTATGGACAGGAACAAGGCCCACCTCAACAACAAGGGTATGGACAGGAACAAGGCCCACCTCAACAACAAGGGTATGGACAGGAACAAGGCCCACCTCAACAACAAGGGTATGGACAGGAACAAGGCCCACCTCAACAACAAGGGTATGGACAGGAACAAGGCCCACCTCAACAACAAGGGTATGGACAGGAACAAGGCCCACCTCAACAACAAGGGTATGGACAGGAACAAGGCCCACCTCAACAACAAGGGTATGGACAGGAACAAGGCCCACCTCAACAACAAGGGTATGGACAGGAACAAGGCCCACCTCAACAACAAGGGTATGGACAGGAACAAGGCCCACCTCAACAACAAGGGTATGGACAGGAACAAGGTCCACCTCAACAACAAGGGTATGAACAAAATCAAGGCCCAACACCATCCCAGCAACAAATAGGGTATGGACAGGAACAAGGCCCACCTCAACAGCAAGGCTATGAACAAAATCAAGGCCCACCTCAACAGCAACAAGGTTATGGGCAGGATCAAGGGCCTTCATCACAGCAACAAAACCAAGGGCCACCCCCACAGCAACAAGGCTATGGGCAGGATCAAGGCCCACCTCCACAGCAACAAGGCTATGAACAAAATCAAGGTCCACCACAGCAACAAGGCTATGGGCAGGATCAAGGGCCACCTCCTCAACAAGGGTATGAACAAAATCAAGGCCCAACACCATCCCAGCAACAAGGGTATGAACAGGAACAAGGCCCATCCCAGCAAGGCTATGAACAAAATCAAGGCCCACCACCACAGCAACAAGGCTATGAACAAAATCAAGGCCCACCTCCACAACAAGGCTATGAACAAAATCAAGGCCCACCACCACAGCAACAAGGCTATGAACAAAATCAAGGCCCACCTCCACCACAGCAACAACAAGGCTATGAACAAAATCAAGGCCCACCTCCACCACAACAAAATCAAGGGTATGAACAAAATCAAGGCCCACCTCCACCACAACAAAATCAAGGGTATGAACAAAATCAAGGCCCACCACCACAACAAAATCAAGGGTATAGTCTACAAAACATTGGGGTACCAGAACAAGGCCACCAGCCACTAGATCAAGAACCACTCCCACAGCAAATATACGGGTCACAAGAACGAGTCCCACCCCCACACCCACAACCACAGCAGCAAGGATACAACCCACCACAACCACAACAGCAGCAAGGATACAACCCACAGCCACAACCACAGCAAGGATACAACCCACCACAACAACAACCACAGCAAAAACCACCAACCTCACAGAATATGCAAGTGTACATGCAACACAACCAAAGGCCTCCACCACAACAAGGATACCAACAACAACAACCACAACCACCACACCAAGGCAGCCAGAACCAAATCCCATATGGACAGGTGAGGAGGGAAAGTATAAAAAAAGATCAGCAGATAATTTTTACATATATATGAGGACACTCGCTCACATAGGTTAAATAAATAAATAAATAAATACATATATGAATAAATAGATACATAAATCAAGTTGGGGACAAAATTTACAATTGTTCAGGTTACAAATCTTCCCGTAATAATAATAATAATAATAATAATAATAATAATAATAATAATAATAATAATAATGTTAGGGGATTAGGCAACTAGGGTACTGTTGGTCTGAGAACTGGGGGGCAAATATCACACACTTTGTTTAAATGTTAATATTAAACTTATACGACTGACTATATACCATTCCTCGGCAGGACCCGGATGAAAAGAATGGTGTCCCTTACCTGTTCTCATACCGTGTGACTGATCCGTACAAGGGAGCAGACTACGGCCAGAGGGAACACAGTGATGGAAGTGTTGTCAATGGAGAGTATTATGTCCTTCTCCCAGACGGCAGGAGGCAGGTACGTACGAAAATATCACTCACACACACACTAATAAAAAAAATAAAAAAACACTAATAAAACACACACACACACACATATACACACACACTAATAAAACACACACGCACACACAAGGTCAGACGTACAAATTACTCTAACACATTTTCCTACATGGCAAATAAATGGTAAATTATTCACTCCACACAAATTTCCTCCACAGAACTCAAACATTACATAACATACAACGTTTTCACTCCATTTTTTACCCCGCCTGTTATATATTACGTATTTTTATATGATTATAATATATAATGAAAGATATTTAATGATTACCCTACCGTACAAATTTAATATAAGATCATTCATTAAACTTATGATTAAAGTATTATTAAGTATATATTAAAATGTTTTCCCCTTAATTGGTATACAGGTTGTGCAGTACCGAGCAGATCACATCAACGGGTACACCTCAGATGTTGAGTACCAGGGTGGTGGCAATCAGTATCAACAGACGAGTGGTGGTGGTGGTGGTGGCAATCAGTATCAACAGACGAGTGGTGGTGGCAATCAGTACTCATAAACATCCCCCCAAAACTTGTATCAAACAGTAGCAAGGTCACAGTGGTTTGTTTGGTGGAAGTAATCGTGGACCCAGTAGAAGGGAACCATCAATCAACCATTAGTACAGAATCAAGAAGCCTAATTTTAAGATTAGGCTATCAATTGTCATTCAGGTTAAGGGGGAAGTTTTGTGTTGGTAATTCTGAAGCATTTGAATCCTTCAAATTATTCCAAGCAGCAGAACACCATTATTTTTGCTCTTCTGGTCCTGTTTCCTGGCATACTTTGGAGGCATCATGGCACTCCAATGTAACAAAAGCAAATTAGGCTATCCCCTTAACCATCAGTAGTGTCCGGCAGCCTAAAATAATAAACTAGGCTACCACTTGCCAGGTTACTATTTTATGTTATATATAGTGCCTCATTAATACAGTGAAAGTTTCTCAGATACCTATTAACGCAGGTCTTCATTTTCTCGATTAGTATACTAAAATGCAGAACAAGGCAAAATACATTAAACACTTTTTAAAACAATATTATTAGGCTATTGCATGGGCGTAGCCTATTTATCATAATATTTACAACTATTACACGCAGCATATGCAATAATGATTTTCGGCGATCAAACAAATAAATAATACAAAATTTAGCTACCGAGAAACTCATAACTAAGAAAGGACAAAGATGACTGTACCGTATCAGGCGGAAATACTTACCAGCACAACTGTATCTCATCCATGCAAGATCAGGGCAATACTATACTGTATTCTTGACAATTACATCAACTTGTTAATTGATAATACTACGGTAAGTGATTAGACATTGCAAGGCAGAGATATAATTCAGTGTATAAAAGTTCTGTTCTGTTACCTACCATACGATATGTATCATATTGCTAATGGACCTTAGGCTACTTCACTTTTAAGTAAAATACAACACGAAAAAAATTTACTCTTCAGATACAGTAGTACGACTTTACGTTTACCGACGTCACAATGAAAAAATGCTAATATAAAACTGAAATGTTCAATGTCAAAACGAACTATATGAACACTGTTTGTGGGTTTTTGGCAACAACCCCAAGAGTAAACACGTCAACACATCAGCAGAGGCATTGTTTACTAACTGTACTGTACATGGTGTTTCGCGTGAGTGTTGTTAAATCACCTTGTTTGTTTGTCTGTTACCAATACTAGACCAAATGTTGTACTATAATTTGTACAAGAGATTGACAACAACAGATGTGCCTCGTGACCGGCAAC
The DNA here is from genome assembly GCA_034508575.1 of Petrolisthes manimaculis. Taxonomy (NCBI): domain Eukaryota; kingdom Metazoa; phylum Arthropoda; class Malacostraca; order Decapoda; family Porcellanidae; genus Petrolisthes; species Petrolisthes manimaculis. The sequence continues at coordinate 15,290 of JAWZYT010005537.1, forward strand.
AAGTTATCTGGGCCTGGATCCATTTATCATCAAGAATAAAAGTGTAGTGTGGATGAGTCTGACTGTAACTTATAGGCTTTCACTACTATACATTCGGCCTTGGCAGAGGTTTGTTTGTGGTTTAAGAACGTTCTTGTTGTTATCATACACAGATGATTGTTGCCATATGTTTCATATTGTCTGTTTAATTTATATTTTGTGTATATTTTGTACAAATAAAGCATTCTCATTATACTTTTCTAACTCTTAATTATCACACTCAAATTAATCTCACAGAAAGATCTATGGCGACTTGAACATTGATTTCCTCCAATATTACCCTAGTAACAAATTGTCTGGGACTGGTGGTGGTGCATTGAGGCACAGTTTAGACAAATCAGTTCGGCAGCCCAAATTTTACCAACAAAAATTAGCATCCGTAGATTTCTTGAGAAATTAACACGAAAAGATTAACTGGAGGAATGTTCCCTTCAGAATTGAAATTACACTAAAAAAATATAAACATGATTCAGGCCCCACGAACATAATATAGTTGAGTATAATAATAGTTCGATTGATAGTTTTTTTCCACCACAGGTCCGTGTAATAATGTGCCTTGTAATACAGTATCCATTAGTTATCCAGGACACAACAGGGACAAATCTCTTGGTGATAATCCAGCATGGAATTCCCAGCACCATAATATTATAAAGTCAAGGAAATGGCCCAGAGATTAACCACAAGTCAAATAATTAATTAACGTTAATTAAACTCTGCCAGGTCTCTTGTGATAGATGATATTACTTTTATCTTAATCTATACATGCACTAAGTTAATATTAAATACTCTACTTACAAGAAAGACATCAATGCTCGTCGTAATAAAGGAAGAAATAGCTATGGAGGCACAGAACAAAATAAGAGAAACACATGTTGATATTATGTAAACAAAGACCAGCATTCGAGTGTGATCAATTAATGTTTATTTATTTTTTATTATCTATATTCCTTTTTATAAGCGATAATTTGTATGATTACGATAGAGAAAGTTACAGAGAAAATTCCTATATAATACTATCCATACAAGTACTGTAGAAATTATCATAAGATGTTTTTTATATGATCCCGTTTAAAGAATGACAGAAAACGTGAATTATTAAGGGAAAACTTATGATATATTTCTTAGTCCAACTTGCCCTGAGATAATATGAATTTCAAATCGTTTAATAAATGAACTACTTCCAGACTCCATTAGTCATTCCTACTCTGCTTATTGTAATAATTATACGAGATTTTCCCGCCAAAATTTCAGGATGACATTTTTTATTACTTCTGACTTCGACGCATAATTAAAATTCAGTATATTTTTCACCTTACTTAGATCATTCCTTCATTTTCTTTATATCAGAATTTATTTTATACATTTTTGCATTAATTAAAAATTCTGCCTGGTCCTCAAACCTCATTGACACTCATCTTAATTAAGGGGGTGTGGGAATAGGGGGACAGGCTTGAGGGGGTTTGGGGGGTGCAGGAGTAGGGGGACAGGCTTGGGGAGGGGTTTGGGGATTAAGGGGGTGCAGGCATAGGGGGACAGACCTGGCCAGGCTATGATGTGGCCACCACCCGGCCCTTCTGATATATCAGAAGAAGCTGGGTGGATCCATTGTGGATGCCTGTCCAGGATGCAACACAGCACCTCATTCTATTAAACACATTATTGAAGACTGCAAAGTACACAACCACACTCGCCAGCAATACAACATAGCCTACACTCTCTGAGGGCACTGTGAGAAAGTCCAGTTCAGACCATGGCCTTCCTCAGGGGCTCGAGGCAGCTCGGCCACACAGTTTGTGGAACTCAACAACAACTATAAACAAGGTAGGAAATGTTGTAAAGTCCATAACACTACAACCTCACTCATGACATTGGACGCTGAACAACTAACGATAACCTATGAATTTAATAACATGTTAATTCAATTATTAATCTATTCATATAGATATTAATTTGTGTATTAATCTATACTGCATTAATTAGAGTAATCACTAATCAACTGTTGGGCAATACTTGATTACCGATAACCAAAATGTTAGACACAACAAAAAACATATAATTCATAGGATAATAAATAACAAATTAAAACATCAAATCAATAATAAGTATTTTTTTTTTGTTGACTCCGTATACAACATACATACATTGCATATACAGCAAAAATAAGCAAACACC